>VXCM01004846.1:0-51144 GCA_014773175.1 Lucifuga dentata
TCTGCGCCGTACTGCAGCGCTTTGTCTCTGACTATCATTACACACACCACTTCCCTCCCCTCATCTATCTCTCTTTCCTCTCTTTCTCTCTCTATCCATCCTGTTTGGCTCTAGACTGGGAGATCCTCACTCCTCAGTCCTACATCCACAGAGTTATGACGCTGGAATAGACAGCTACTTTTGCTGAAATTAAAAAAAAAAAAAAAANGGGGGGGGGGGGAGAGCAAGCGATGGTTTGCGTTATTTCTTAGAAGTAATGGAGAATTTGTAGAATGTGCGTTTTTTTGGTTCAACCCACATTTCCATGTTCACGTCACAGCAGCTTATAATGAGGCTCTCTCTGCCGCCTCTCTTTTCTTTGTCTTCCACTTCTCCTTCTATCAATGTTCACATCGAACTGGGTGACAATGAACTCTTTCTTTCCTCCCTCCTTTCTGTCTTTCTTCTACTGTTACCACTGCTTCTTATCTGTGTTCACATGAACCCTCGCACTCTCTAACTCCATGCTCTCTGTTCTCGTAGCAGCTTATCAGGCAAACTGGAACATTTCCTAAACATGTTTTTGTAAATGGCTCATAAATCCTTTTGTTGGAAACGCAGAAACACACTGAGTTATATGATTCAATAAAAATAATAATAATACTTTAGCCAGTGATGAGTTCTGATGACCTTGAAATCATGTGAGTGAATGTAAATTGTGTTGTTGTATTTGAATGGAAATGTATTGCTTTTTACCTGTTTGTTCCTGTAGAATGGCTTTACTCAGTAACAAATCAATATTAAAGGACCATACCACCCATTTTGCATGTTTGAGCCTCATATTCAATTTTCATACATGTAACGTTACTGACAGTCATTTTCCAAAGGATAAAACCATATTTCATCTTTCCTGCTATTTTTCAAAATCTCTTAATCTTTCAAAATCAAATATTCAAGTGATACACCCGCCTTAAAAATCAGTGTTTCTCCTGCTAATAGTTACACAGCCTTATGAAGTCACAGTCCTTTAAATTTTTCCATAAACGCAGGTCTTCTTTTGGGACTATATTCCCCGGTGGAGGCATACATTCACTCCACGCTTTTTATTGAGCTTAAACACTAAAATTACATAACTTCTAAAAAAACCTGAATACACGTCTTGTTGGTGATGATGGATTACCTATCCCAAGAACGTTTACAGTATCAACAAGTTGATTTTAATAGCAGAATGAACTGAAACCAATGGAGGTCTGGAAGGTAGGAAAAACATTTTTAATTCACCGTTCCAGTAGTATGCTTTGGGAAATGATTGTCAGTAACGTTACATGTATGAAAATTGAATATATTAGGCTCAAACATGCAAAATGAGTGGTATGGTCCTTTAAATATCTACAGTGTATAATAACTGTTTGCCCTTGGTTCGTGAGTGTGAATAATTTAAGAAAATTAACTTCTCTGCACAAATGTTTAATACTGTGATTAATATTGTAACACAAACAGTCCTGTATGCCTACTTTACTTTAGGTAGTATTTATTACTAACTTTATTTATTAGCATTTACTGTCATTCAGCCAGGTTTTTTCTTTACACTTGGCGTCGTGGGTGCTGGAGAGCTTGGAGGTCGGAAGTCAGAATTTTCAACTGGAAATTCCGACCTCCCGCTCTGACTTGAACGCAGCATCAGATTAGCCTGACTGCAGATACTGCAGTCTCACACTCGCTTAATTACAAATTCAGGTTTGCTCTCAAACAAAACAAAAAAAAAAACTGATGTTAATTATCAATAGCTCAGCTCAGCTCTGCGGGAGGAAACATTTTTCTGTCAGAATCGGTGTTAATAAATGCTGCTGCATAACAATATCGCAATGATAAAAATAAAATCATGCACTGAACAATAACATGCAGGTCTCATCTTCCGTGGTTTCTGGTGTATGTTTTTCAGGCTTTATAGTAAATTAAGCTGACCCCAGAGAGACCGCTACAATCCTTCAGGTCATGTATGACGTAAAATGATCCATTTATTGGCATTAAAGGGGATTTGTTGTGTGTAATGGTTGTTCTTGGCTAATGAGGTCACTGGTTCCTTCATACTGCGTGTCATTTCATTAAGCGCCATGTTTAGAGATTTTCTAAAAACCAGAGCAGTTACATACACTTGTACTTTACTTTCATGTGCATGTGTGAAAGTGACTGAAATAGTCAATTTAAAGTGTGTGTGTGTGTGTGGTCAGGATGTTTGAATAGACTAGACTGGAGCCTTTTTTAATGAACTGAAGTTCATCCACGGATATTCAGACACTGATGGTTTAACTTCTAACACGTAATGTTTGTGAGTACTGGCTTTATGAATAATAATTTTATCACCAAACATGTAATTTGCTTTCATATTCTTAAATATTTTATGAGTACATTTCAGTTTTTGTTTCTAAACCAAATTCTCCATGTGCAGTAACCAGGAAGCTCCAAACCTGCTTCAGCAATACACTTTAAAAAAAATAAAAGAAAAAATTGATTTCAGACATGACAATCTAACAAGAAAACAAACAAAAAAAGTGAACAATTAAAAAAAACAATGTCTGAAAATGAGTAGGATGAAGTATAACTTATGAACTCCTACCCGCTACATATTTATGCAACTCATCTCTTACTGTTTCCTGCTATCAGATATCAACAGAGATTTACCTATAAATAAATATAAGCATAGTTTACAAACAACCACATATCCATATGCAGTTTTACATTATTTACAGATTTAATACCTCAAAATAAACATATAAAACAAAAAACAAACAAAAAAAGCACATTCTAAAAGAACCAAAGAACCAAGAACACATTTACTGTTCCATACTACTATATTTTTCAGTCTTTTTATATATTTTTTTCTTAAATTGATTCATAGTTGTTATCTGTTTAAGTTCATGATCTAAACTAAATTGACCCACAAACGAATAATCTACTTTTTAAAGCAGTACGAGCAAACTGCTTCTTAAATTTAAAATTTCCTCTTCATTTGTAATATCCTGTATTACTTGTGAAAAGCTGCTGTATGTTTGCAGGCAGTAACTTGGTGTTTGCTTTGAACATTATTTGTGCAGTCCTAAATTCCACTGAATCAATACATGTCAAAGTTTGTGCTTTGGAAAACAGTACATTGGTGTGCTCATTATATCTTACATTATATACTGTTCTAATAGCTTTTTTCTTTTTCTTTTTTTCTTTTTTCTTTTTTGTAATATATTTACAATATATTTATTTAATGAAATATGTGTTACCCCACACCTCTGCACTTGTCTGAAATTCATGGGTCGGCAGTTGATTTCCTATGAATTGTATTCAAATGCACATATTCTGTAATGGTGATTTAGATCCTTCTGCTTTTCTTCTGCCAATGCAGGAAGTAAAGCTCACTGCTGTAGTGCAGTAAGACGTAAGGCTGCAGAGCGAGCGGTGTTTCTTCAACACAAGCATCAGTTTGCATTCCATCTCAAACTGATGTTCAGTTTTTATTGCTATTATTTAATCTTAATCACAATTTATTTCTTTCCTTAACTGAGCCGACATAACACTGTCAAACTCCATGACACGCCACGATGTAGAAGCTCAAACTTAAAACAAAAATAAAAAAAATCAACCTCTCAACAGTTTTATCTATCGATGATTTCCAGTAAAGTTTTGTTCTAGCCAAAAGAGTTTGGCTGCAGCTGTATTTCAGTAGCTTTTCAGGCAGACTTTGAGGAAAAAGGGATTTGTGATGCTTCTCAAACAGCGAGAGTCGACCATAATTTCCATCCAATTACCCGATCATTCAATGATAGATTTTTTGGGTGATTAATTGGGCTTTGTGGCCATCCTCACACTGCATGACAAACGACAAATCAGGCTGAAATTTGGCTCCGACTGACCAAATCTGGGTTCAGATTGGACCTAATTAACTTACATTGTCTCCCTGCCTTTACTGGTTTAATCATACATTCAGCACAGCTTTAATAACATCATGAAATATGCTGACCTTGAACATTTTGCATACAGACCTCTGATATGCTGAGAGAAAAATGCTGAAGAAAAACAGAATTCATTTCATAACCTCAATGAACAGACTTTATGACTCCACCAGTGTTACTTTATCATTCTGCCCTCTATGATTAGTAAAGCAGAGAAGTAAGTTATCTTAGTTTGAATATATATATATATATTTTTTTTACAGAGTGGAATTGGCATATATGAGAAGATCAGGCTTTATAAGGAAAGATGGAGTGATATAGATAAGTATGCATGTGAATGTATATTATAGGTCAGTCATCCTCAAAATCCAGACTCTGGTCTGAATCTGGACTGAACCACATCTGTCTCCGGACTCTGAGCAAATTCTACTTTTCATATGTATTGTTTGTATTATCTGAGGGACATCGCTGTGACGCAACGAGTCAAAATTCTCTGCTTTCTCTGTTGCAAACTCTGGCTTGAATAAGAGGACCTTTATCTTATTGAAATTTTTCTTTAAGATTTGTATTGTATTGCAGTTTGCTCCTGTTTTGGCTGTTCAGGGAGACATGGCTGGGTTCCTGGGTCAGCACAACGGAAATATGAAATGATTTGATTTTGGAATTGTTTATTTGATACGGCTGAAGACAGCATAAATAAGAAGGTATTCATTTGGAGTAAATTACACAACTCTCCATGGGACAAAGAAATTTCTGCTATTTTTGAAGAAGCTGNTGGAGTAAATTACACAACTCTCCATGGGACAAAGAAATTTCTGCTATTTTTGAAGAAGCTGGTTTATAGAAATAATCTATGATATAAAATTAATGCAATCAAAAGCAAGCTCTCTTCTGTTTTTGAAGAAAAATGGGATAGAGATATTCACTTAAAACCAAAATTGCGGACTTATATCCAAACTTAAGCAAACATATGGCCCTGAAATCTATGTCACATCATGTGTATCAAGAAGCTAAAGATCTTTAATTGCTCAGTTATGAACAGGAATCCTTCCTCTGAATGTGGAAATCGGTAGATTTAGAAATATCCAGGAGGAAAACAGACTGTGTGATTNTTTAATTGCTCAGTTATGAACAGGCATCCTTCCTCTGAATGTGGAAATCGGTAGATTTAGAAATATCCAGGAGGAAAACAGACTGTGTGATTTGTGTGTGTTGGGAGACGTTGAGGATGAGATACACTTTCTTTTGTATTGTACTTACTATGATGATTTGAGAGGGTTAATGTTTGATGAAATGTTTGTTCGAGAGCCGGAGAGTTTTTGGGGACGGATTATCAGAAATTGGAATGGCTGTTTAGTTTTGGGGTTTTCAAGTTAATTAATTTTGTTTCAAAAGCCTGGAAGAGAAGGCAGGATGGGTGACATGCTGAATGACTACAGTGTGTGGGAAATTTTTGTTTGCTCTTCTCGTAATTTTGCTTTGATGAACTGTGCTGTGGTATCACTGTATATGTATGTATATGTATACATGGAAATTGTACATGTTTCTGGTCCGGCATGTGTGTAATAGTGTCTTGTAAGCCCATGTGGACTGGGCACGTGTGTGCATGTCCCCAAAATAAAATTTTTATTTATTCATTCATTGTATTTGAGTACCCCTGATATAGGTATATGTAGTTATAGGATCACACAGCTAGGTATGTACACATATGATTGGGTATAAAGGTATATGTATTTGTATGTATGTATGTATATCCACGTCCATATATATATCTATATAATATAGATAGATAGATAGATAGATAGATATGTAAAACTTCAGTGTGAAGATTTGGATGGCCATTTATGAGTCCAACTGATGATTGAGTTAAACTGCATAATTGCATCTGTTTTTTTTCCTCTTCTTTTTCCACTGTCTTTGTTATTTAAAAAGAAAAACATAACCTCTTGGCATCAACTTTCCTACAAAATACAGTTTTTCTAATGCAAAACAGCTGCATATGCATGTAATTACGCTGCAGAACAGCAAGCAGCGCGTGGACAAAAGACAGGATGTTTGCTGCAACGGCTGAAAAACTGATTTAGCTTCACGTTTTATCAGCGCTGGAGGAGAAATTAGGCAATGTTGTGCTTGTTGCTGGACGACATCGCTGATTAGACAAAGAAACAGGAAATTAATTATCCTCACAGATTATAATTTGGAAGCAAGTGGCAGAGCTGTCCTGCCGCTTTAACAGCTGGCATGGATATAGGCGAGAGAGAGAGAGAGAGAGAGAGAGAGAGAGAGGTGGGGAGGGAGACGAATGTTGGCCCACAGGGAGGAAAATCAGAGGTCGAAGAGAGGGCATAGAGAAAAATGTCTGTGTCCATGTGTGAGTGTGTATGGATGAATGGCTAATACTGTGTGTGTGTGTGTGTTTGTGTGTGTGAGTGAGAGAGAGAGAGAGCAGAGGTGCATTTGCATTGGCACGTTCCAGATAATCAGCTACTTACCTGACGGAGACACGAAGAGCTGGGACACAATGGGAAAGACGACGAAATTGTGCGTGGGTTGAAATATTCCCACAAGAGTGTTAACAGCCTGTTTGGTTCTGTGCACTAGTGTGTATGTGTGTATGTGTGTGTGTGTGTTTGAGATGTGATTCATTTTAGCATTGCTTTGCAAGCCACACACACACATGCAGAGCCTAGCAATACTAGGTCAAGCTGTCTGTGCCTTATTAAAAATGGATAACCACTTGACTTGCTGTGTTGGTGTGTGTGTGTGTGTGTGTGTGTGTGTCTGTGTTTTTTTATTGGCTCGNCTTGCTGTGTTGGTGTGTGTGTGTGTGTGTGTGTGTGTGTCTGTGTTTTTTTATTGGCTCGTCACAGAGGAAATAAGGAAGTCCTCAATCCTTGATCCATTTTGGGCGAATCATTATGAGGTATGAACAAGAGATTAGAACTCATGGGTGAACACGTGAGGCTGTGGTGGCGTGCTCGGATTAGCGTAATCTGTTCAAATAGCGAGTGAAAAGGTAGAGGTGGAAGACAACCTGGCCTTAGGTAGATAGTACACAGTGCTGTCATGATACACGGATGGAGGAAAGAAGAAGGAGGGGGGAGGAGGAGGAGGAGGAGGAGGAGGAGCAGCGGCTGACTGTCGGTTCAGACGAGCCTTTCCCAGTGGAACTGAGGAGATGGATGGAATAAGAATCAGAGGAAAATTTAGAGGAGGCGAAGTGAGGAGTGTCGAATCTCATTCTGGGCCTGCAGGCACATCTCTGAGCTAAATTTAAATAAAATAGAAATATATTAGAGTAGAATCAGCGTCCAGGTCAGAGCAGGAATCTGTAGGGAAAGGCCGTCGAGCTGAGAGAGGAATAAAAGGAAGATGGCGAAGGAGGAGGGGATGAAGGATGAGGAGTAAGAAAGATGTCTCCTCTTTCTGTCACAACAGATTGGACTCGAGAAATCTTACGACTGGGATTTGGAATAAAAATAACCGTTCATCATCGCGATCTGAGAGGAAAATCTATCAGGCAGATGATGAAGCATTGAGTCGTGACGTTGCAGACCTTTGGGAAGTGTTGTTATTTTAGTTCCACATGAAGCAAAGAACATCAATAATGTGTAACCTTATGCGTGACCTACAAACAGGAAGAAGTCTCAAACGACTGTGAGAAGCATCAGTGTCTGCATCATAATCTGTATCCAGATAGGCTGTATTATCCAGGATTTATATATATATGTATGTGTGTGTGTGTGTGTGTGTGTGTTAATTGGTAATTGTGAGATAAAATCTGCCTTGTTTTATTAATAAAGTTATTTTGAGTTTGAAGTTATGATTTGCTGTAAATGGATATGTGTGCCTGGAGAAAAGAGGTATTAGTTGCTTTTAAAGGACCATACCACTATTTTCCATGTTTGAGCCAATGTATTCAATTTTCATACACAAAGTTACTGACAGTCATTTCCCAAAGGATAAAACCATATTTCAGTTTTCCTGATATTTTGCAAAATCTCTTAATCTTTCAAAATCAAATATTCAAGTGATACACCCACCTTAAAAATCCATGTTTCTCCTGCTAATAGTTACACAGCCTTATGAAGTCACGGTCCTTTAAATTTTTCCATAAACGCAGGTCTTCTTTTGGGACTATATTCCCCGGTGGAGGCATACATTCACTCCACGCTTTTTATTGAGCTTAAACACTAAAATTACATAACTTCTAAAAAAACCTGAATACACGTCTTGTTGGTGATGATGGATTACCTATCCCAAGAACGTTTACAGTATCAACAAGTTGATTTTAATAGCAGAATGAACTGAAACCAATGGAGGTCTGGAAGGTAGGAAAAACATTTTTAATTCACCGTTCCAGTAGTATGCTTTGGGAAATGATTGTCAGTAACGTTACATGTATGAAAATTGAATATATTAGGCTCAAACATGCAAAATAGATGGTATGGTCCTTTAAATGCATGTAACTCCTGATGTTTTGGCCCCTTTTTCAGTTTTCATTAAAATGCCATCTAAGTAACCAAATGTGATGTCTGGATCAGGATATCTGATGGCGGGATTTGCGTGTACACCTTCATCATCATCATCAGCAGCAGCAGCAGCATCGTGTTCTTTTTATCTGGATTCTGCATTGTGTTTTCACCTGGCTAACTTTGACAGCTGCCAATTAGAGATCAGTTAGTGTTAGAGTTCGTTCTGATCGCAGTCTGTTCTGTGAGAATTTGCACCTCGCATTAACGCGTGATGTTGATATCTGGATAACGTATGCAGATAACGAGATTGCATGTCAAAGCAAGGTGTAAATGGAGCATCCATCTGCATATGTGCATACAAAAATCACATTACGCCAGATGTAAAAAGGGTTCAGTGAATTTTTTTATCTCTTATATGCCACAGCTGAGCAATTAAGCGCTTAAAGCTGATTGGCTGAGAAGCAGAAACAGATGCACCTGAATGGGAACCTGACCCACCTTTAGTTGAATCAGACTTGCAGCTTCACGTCACCTTGTTTAATTTCAACTAAGTGTTGTTAAATTAAGTGTAAAATGTAATATTGTAGTGCTTACAAATCACCTTTAGGCTGCATTAAGGACATTATAAGCTGTAAACATTGCTGCACAGATGAATTTTCTGCTGACACAAGTATGAAATATTCTATTTTTCCAAAAAATTAACACTGTTAATGCATCCATTTTTTCACTTCCTGAGGCTGTATGCTAATGTTTTTGTTTTTTTCTCCACTTCCAATGGCTAATTACGCTCAGGAGAAGGAAAAAGATCAGACATTTAGATGGGAAATTCTACTTTAAAAAGTTAGCGATGGTTCTTGTTGAAACTAGACAAACTCAGTCGCTCAGCAGTGTGTCATTTTAACAGAGATGTGGCTTTATTCATCAAAAACACAGAAACAGCTAAAAGAACTTTACAGCCTTTTAGCCTCACTTTAACTTTACTTCGTTGCTGTGTGACACATTTACGTTAACGCTAACTAACGTGACAAACAGGATTCAGTTTTTTCAGAATAACAGGAACTTCCCCTTGGACAGTTATATTTTCAGAGTATGATTTTCCTTACAACGAGAACATGTCAACCAATTAAAGGACCATACCACCAATTTTATGGTGAATTAAAAATGTTTTTCCTACCTTCCAGACCACCATTGGTTTCAGTTCATTCTGGTAGTCTCCACACGGGTTACAAGCTTCTCCTCTGTTGTTGTTGAAAAGGACAGCAGTGGACGGGTCAAAGTTGAGTTTGGGTGAACATTGGGCACAGATTCAAAACAGAGAATCTGAGCAGCATGTGGCGTTCAAGGAGGGGTCATCATGTGAAACCAGAAAATGTGAAAACTCTGTTTTTCTCTGCACATGCTCTTTTGTGATGGTTTGGATGGTAGATCATTATTTCAACCTTAAGACACACACTTTAGTCTGTTCATCCTGTGAGTTTGTCCCGTGACCCCGGATCTCTGAAAAAATGTCAGGCAGTGACGACAGATTTTTCTTTTTTTTGGGGGGGGGGCAGACTGCAGCGAAGACAGCGAAGGAAGACAAGCTTTGTCCCAGACACTGGCATTTTGCTGGGGAAGAGAATGTGAATATTGGCTGACATTTGTGCATGCGTGTGCATGTCCTTGTGAGTGGGTGGGTGTGTGTGTGTGTGTGTGTGTGTGTGTGAGAAGGCAGCTGTGTAAGACGCCACATGAGAAGAAACTGTGAGGAGTGTGAAGATACTGCAGCGTTTAGACTCAATCCGAACATCTTTCTGCGTCCTCCCTCGCAGATTTTGATTTGTTATTATCCTGCTTTTGCATGATTCTACCATTTAGATTCTTTTAATCAGTGTGTGGATGTTTGTAATAATTTTATACTTAAAGGTATGTTGTCTTTGTGGTTGACTGTGGCTCCAGCCTATTATTTGGAAGACGCTTGCTGTAATTCTATGGGACCAGTAAGGATGGTTCATTATAGTTATATAGCAGTAGTATAACAGGTCTGTATGGCTTTAGACCTGAAACAACCTGCATATGCAAACAAGCCAAGTTTATTTGTAGCCCAGTGGCCCGCGAGATAATACCTAATTTCTATAATAACTGGTTTGCCAGTATATATCGCACACATTATAGATACTACAAATCCCAGAATGCACTGCAACAGCCAGCGCGTCAATAGGTTGATTTGAGATACTGCAGTTTTGGGTAGAAGTGTTTGTAGTCGTGTTAGAAATCTGTGTGAAGGTGAGAGAGAAGAAGTGATGAGATGCTGTCTGAACTTTCACCAGAGGACAGCAGCTCTGATGAAGGTGTGGAACGTCTCTGTCACTCTGCTTCAGTCTGTTTGTCCACAAGCTGATTTTCTGTGTGAATGCTGCACTTTGTCCTGGACATTTAAGGTACCACGCCGTGCATTCTGAGATTCAGACCTTTACACGTTGGAAAATATTTCCCATCTAAGTTTCTGAATCCACAATGAGACACAAGACAGTCTCCGGAGCTGCGGATTTTCAGAACCAAGGAATGCTGCATTTCTTCGCTGAGGTCATATCGCTGCTCAGAACGGCTCGGACATCAGAGTGAAGCAGCAAGCCTCCCGTTCACGTCGTTTCATATATAACACCAGGTCTTAAATGTGCTTAAAATAACATTCAAGCCAGTTTTACAAGCAAAGTAGAGAAGTGTAATTTTACTGGTGATGATTGTGGCTCCATCACCTGAAGCCAGTCGTGATTGTCTCGGGAAGTGAAGTGTCTCGCTGGTTTTTTTTTTTTACTATTTTCATGATGTCTGCAAGTGTGCCCCTGAAACAAAACAACTGCTTTGCGATATATCATGTAACGCGTGGTAACTTTGTCGGAGCTTTCTGCCTGATCAGCCTGTCATTCGCTGCGCTTGCCGGCTCCATGCGATCTGATGTAAACAGCAGTTGTGCAGCATTGACGATGCTGAAATCTGTTTTGACAATGCAGCACAGCTCGCTGCCATCACACAAAGACATTTTTAATAGATCAGTCTTTTATATTCGGCTGTAAACCACTGAGATATTCAGAGTGCCGTTTACTCTCCATTGCTGCTCACCATTCCCGCCCGACGATGACCCTAACCCGCCCGATGATGACGTCAAAAAACCACGTGACTGAAATCAAGCTATATAGGCTGACCCTGTTTGGCCCGCGACTTGGACCAAATTTTTCTTTTTGGCCCCCTCTGTGATTGAGTTTGACACCCCTGTCTTAAAGGCTTTACAGGCCCACACATTAACAGTTCCCAACCCAGCCCAAACTCTCAAAGAAGATGAGGAAAAACTCCCTAAAAACAACTTATTTTCTAAGGAAAAATGGAAGAAACCTCAGGAGAGGCTATTCAGAGAGAGATTCCCTCTCCTCAAATGACCGATACAATCGGAGCTGCAGGTGTAGAAACAGGTAAATTACAAAAATCAAAAACAAGGAAATATTATGACCAGCAAATAATCAATGAACCAGTGTCAGTTTAGTCAAGATGGAATCAACCTTCATGATTTTAAATGTGAGGGGGATGATGATGACAACACATACCTTGTTCATATGTACAGTGTGTTTCTGTTTACTATTGTCTTTTTCAATAAAAAATAAATAAATACAACAGCGCTGAACATCACAAACATCTTATAGAAATTAGCCTTTGATAAAGGATGCTGAGAATGGTTCTAAATGTCAATTTTGACAATGGAATTTATATGTTTAGTTGGTTAAAAAGCACTTATCCAAATTGAAGCAGGCGTGTTTCTCCTGTCCTATGATGCGTGACGCTGCATAAAGTACATTTCAATACAGTGTAGCACAGCAAGGGCACCGCTAGGCATTCTGGGTAAAAAAATAAAAATGAACAGGCTTTTTCTCCAGCATCTGTAATCTAAAATCTGGAGCTGTCATGTCGTGTTTACTGACTGGACAAGAGAAGGAGAGTTTTAGAAAGTCACTGTTAATACTGCTGCGATAAGAACGATGAAGCCGATCGCACGAGACATCCATAACTTTACTTTTGTCAAAATCAAGCAAATAATAAACAACAAAGAAAAGTACAAATAATAAAAACTGTAGTCGTCCTGCAGCAACCAAAACGGAGAGCCGATGAAGGATGGTCAAGGACGATCCAGAAAAACCCGCCAACCACAAAAACCAGCACAGACCACCTGAAAAAAGACAAACATACGCTGTCGAGAGAGAGAGAGAGACTGTCAGCTGTATTGACAGCAGCTTCATTGTGCCTTTTGACAGGTTAGCATTTTTTAAAGAAATATCTTGTGTACAAGAGAAACAAAGAGGAAGTCTGTGTGTGTGTGTGTGTGAGAGAGAGAGAGAGAGAGAGCATGAANTACAAGAGAAACAAAGAGGAAGTCTGTGTGTGTGTGTGTGTGAGAGAGAGAGAGAGAGAGAGAGCATGAAAGAAGGAAGGAGAGAGACTGACTAGAGGGCATAGTTATGTTTCTTCCCTGGATGGACGTTTTCATCTCTCTCTCTCTCTCTCTCTCTCTCTCTCAGACACACAGCCTGACTGAAAAGCTGACGGTATCTCCCCACAAGCTACACTCAGCTGAATTATTCACTGTAAGTGTGTGTACAGTGGTGGAATATAACAGTTTTCTTCCTACATTTTTCCACGTTACATTCAGGTGAGAAAAGATCAGCGACACCTTCCCAAATCCAACTCCTGCCCCGTTTCACTCTTTTTACCCTTTTATATCCAGCTTCATATTATTTGTAGATCTGATAGATTGAACGTAAAACCTGTAATTCCTGGAATTGTTTTTGCATCTTGAGTGTGACGTGATGCATTTGGATCCCAGAGGAAATCTTGACCTTGCCAAGAAACAAAATGCACTTTTATTTGCAGGAATATACAAAAAAAAAAAAAAAAAAAANAAAAAAAAAAAAAAAAAAACAAAAGATGAAATTCTGCTGTTAGACGTCCTGCCATAACAGGACTTTTGGTTTTTGACTTTGTTTTTCTCTCTTGACTTCTTTACCATTTCTAGATTTTAATTCTCTAATTTTTTTTTTTTTTTTTTTTTTTGGGCTCGTCTATGAAATGGAACTTCACATGCGTACATGCATACACTTTAACACGGTGCCCTATTCACCATGGATGGATTATCATGACCACGGGCCCTGCACAAACTCGCCACGGCTCCTGTGGTAGCATCAGTCAGAGTGCAGCCTTCCTGTGAATTTGGCTAACGTTAGCATGCAGGCATTAGCCCAGGTTATCCTCAGATTCAGCGCTGCTAACAGTAACATCACCTTCACCTGTTTTTGGTGAAACACGTTGAAATAGTTGTAGCAATGCGTCATCTTTAGCTTCTTTTTCTTTTTTTTTCTTTTTTACCGACCCACTAGGCACGTGTTTCTCCATGTTGACAGCGAAACTGACGTTTGACCTTTAGCCTACGTCATTATGTGATTTAGCTTGATGGCTAATTTATAAAACAATTTCATAACTTCAAACTACATTTTCAAAATCATATATACTCCAATATTTTAAAAACAAAAATACTTTACATATAAAAATAAATAAATAAATGAATAAAGATAATAATAAATCTAGGGCTCCTATTGGCTCTGGGGTCCTGGACACATGTCCACTTTACCTATGCAGTAATCATCTATGCTTTTCTGAGAGACATCTTGAATTGATCCTCCCTGCGACGATGCAGGATCACAACCCCCCCCCCCCCNTGCCGTCTCCCCAGGACCGCTGTGTCTGCCACAGTTTGCAGTGGAGTGGAACAATCACGCCGTCGCCCCACAGGAACAGAAGGGGCCCTTGCCCTCTGTGGCGTCCTTGTGACTCAGTGGGCGACGGCGCAGGGTTGAGGGTTTGAATCTGGTCCATGATATCAACCTCATCATGAACCTGTATCTTTTTTTTTTATATCACGTCTGCCGCTCTGTGAAATTGTCTTTGTGATTTGTCGTGAATCAGCCATTGTTTTTCTTTCTTTCCTGTTTTTCCCCATCTGTGCTGCAATGAAACACTCATCAGCTGATTCTCAGTTCCTTTGATACACTTTTGCATCCTTACTCTCTCTCTCTCTCTGCAAGTGTAGCTGCTACCAAGTCAGTCTCTCGCTCATTCTTGATTTGTCTCGCTTTTTTATTGTCATTGTGAATTTTGTTTCTTTTCCATCACCCTCTCGCCTCGTCTCTCTCCTCTCTCCCGTTTTGTCGATCAAGTGTAGTGTGTATGTGTGTCTGTGTCTGTGTGTGTGTGTGTGTGTGTGTCTCTGTGTGTGTGTGTGAGTGAGAGGGGTGACAATGCACTCAGCCTTTCAGCCAGTCTGTAGCCAATCAATGGCAGCTTATCAGGATGCTCTGCGGCTGAATCCAGAGGCAGATAGAAGCTGGTATGTCTGGCTGAGCTCAGCAGGGGGTGGAAGAGGGAAGGCTTAACAAGTGTGTGTGTGTGTGTGTGTGTCAGGTGGAAAGTGTGTGGAGGGCTTTGATGATCTGCAGTATGGGTGTATTTTTGAGGGAGAGAGAATGAGAGTGCAATTGTGTTATTCTTTGTGCACGCATGTCAGCATTAGTGCATTAGTGAAAGGGTGATTAAGGTGATTGGTGTAGAGACAATGAATGAATGCATGAATTTGTATATGCGTGTGTGTTTATGTGTGTGTAAATGCTGCACTTAGGCATTGAGACAGGTTGCTAGTTAAGAGCCCAAACCAGTCCTGAGTGCTTCAGGTCAGTGTCTGACACACACACACACGCGCACACACACACATACACGCATGCGCGCACACACACACACACACCATGTTCAATCCCAGCATAAAGTCCACCTCCCTCCTCCCAAACCTAAAACACCTGCTCCACCAGTGATTTTACCATCGCTATGGTAACCACCAAGGCAACAAGTTACATTAGTGACTTTTTTTTTTTTTNCTTTTTTTTTTTTTGCTTTTCTCGTCAGGCCTAATTTACCGCAGCTCCTAACTGCTAATTTCCAGAGTAAATTGAGGCAGATTGCTTGAGGCAATTATAAACATTAGCAATAACAGCCCATTTTTGATTATTTCCAAAGTGTTTTTGATTTACCGCCAATACATTTTATTAAACGTCAAGATAATTGCATCGGAAAATTTTACCTGGCAATGAAAATCGGATTTTCTGCAACGTGGCGGCGCCTCCATCAGCATACAGAGGAAACGAATAAGAGGATCAATTAGGGCTCTGCCTCACCAGACAGCTCCTCTCCTCTCTGTAATTAAACCTCCTGCAGGGTAATTATTGGAGGAGATGGATGGATGGATGGATGGAGGGGTGGAGAGGCAGATGAAGGGTTGGCTGGAGTGAAGCAGGGAGGGAGGGTGCGAGGGTAGATGGACAGATAGATGGATTGAGGTAAACAGATGGACAGATGGAGGGGAGAAGGACTAAAAAAAACTCGCGAGCGAGAGAGGTGTGAAAAGTGGGAGGGGGATATGGAGGGGATGGAGGGATGGAGGAGGAGGAGAGGAAGGGCGTGATGGAGGGAGGGGTGTAATTTTCTTGGATCTCAAAGGAGGGCAATGAGGGTAGAAGAGGACACAGGAGGAAGATCACTAGACTCTAATGATCAGTGTGCAAGCTTCAGTGTGTGTGTGTGTGTGTGTGTGTGTGTGCGCGCGGAGGGTGGGTTGCCATGGAAATAAGTGCTGCTCGTTAGAGAGGGTCCATCAAGTAGTCAACAGCAGGTGTCTGTCTGCAGGCCTTCTTCTCTCTCTCTCTCTCTCTCTCTCTCTCTCACACACACACACACACACATGCACACGCACACTGCTTTGTGAGGTCATTCCATTCACTTAAATTTCAATCTGTAATCTGTCAACTGAGTTTTATTGAAGTAATCTATACTTGTCCTTTTCTAATAAACCAATAACGTAAAGCGAAGAGGTCGAAGGAAATGTTGACACACACACACGCGCACACACACACACGCTGACGCAGTCATCTTGGCTTTCATTACACAGAGCTTGTCTCTCGCTGCAGAAAGAGATGAGCGCATGAGAATTCAGCGATGTGTGTATGAGTGTGTTTTTTATTGCACACCCTTGCCTAATCCCCTCTGTCACTGCAGTGGCAACTCAGCTGGAACAGTTTTGTGTGTGTGTGTGTGTGTGTGTGTGTGCGCGCGGAGGGTGGGTTGCCATGGAAATAAGTGCTGCTCGTTAGAGAGGGTCCATCAAGTAGTCAACAGCAGGTGTCTGTCTGCAGGCCTTCTTCTCTCTCTCTCTCTCTCTCTCTCTCTCTCACACACACACACACACACATGCACACGCACACTGCTTTGTGAGGTCATTCCATTCACTTAAATTTCAATCTGTAATCTGTCAACTGAGTTTTATTGAAGTAATCTATACTTGTCCTTTTCTAATAAACCAATAACGTAAAGCGAAGAGGTCGAAGGAAATGTTGACACACACACACGCGCACACACACACACGCTGACGCAGTCATCTTGGCTTTCATTACACAGAGCTTGTCTCTCGCTGCAGAAAGAGATGAGCGCATGAGAATTCAGCGATGTGTGTATGAGTGTGTTTTTTATTGCACACCCTTGCCTAATCCCCTCTGTCACTGCAGTGGCAACTCAGCTGGAACAGTTTTGTGTGTGTGTGTGTGTGTGTGTGTGTGTGTGTGTGTGTGCGTGCGTGCATGCATGCAGAAGAAAGTTTGCCTCCATTCATCACCTCGTCACCCTGTCAGATGAAGCTGATGGAACCAATAAACATAAAGACACACTTGGAAAATTCGGAATTGAAGTCACGTCAAGTTTCCCTGCAAAGATTCCTGACAAGAAATAAGCAAAATATTATGTAATCTACTGAAATTTTAGTATCAAGAAAAAAGAAGGAAAAAAAAAAAACTGGGATGAGCAAAAATTAATAAGACTTCTTGTAGCCAAAATAAAAATAAAAAAAACAAACATCTGACGTTTACGGAAGAGGGTTAGGGCCACTTGAAAAACAAAAAAAAAAAAGNTCAAGTGGCCCTAACCCTCTTCTGTACACCTTAACATGATTTAAAAAAAAAAAAAAAAGAATTTGATTAATATGTCATGTTACTACTGTATATACTCGAGTATAAGCCGAGTTTTTATTACCAAATTTCACAAAGCTAATCGGTGGTCGGCTTATACACGAGAAATTCAAATTTGATCCCAGATGTGGAAATACTACCCATTACCACTACCCATGGAAAATAGTTTAAATCATACCATATTTCCTGACTAAACATCTGATCCAGCACATTTTGCAGCGGCCAGTAAGCTCTGTTCTGATTGGTCAGTTACGGTAATCAGTGCTGAAATAAATATGTTTACTGGTAACAGATTATTTTCATAAAATCAGAGGAATACTATGACAATACCCAGAAAAACAGGTAATTTGCTAAACAANTTATTTTCATAAAATCAGAGGAATACTATGACAATACCCAGAAAAACAGGTAATTTGCTAAACAAACAAATTGATGAAACAACATCAGGGGGGTCGGCTTATACACGAGATAGGCTTATACTCAAATATATATGGTAATTTGTCAGACAGTTTGTCAGAATAAATCAAGTCAATCTATCTTAAAAGAGTTTAATATCTTTTGCAGACAGTGTTTGAAAATAAGAAAATAAGAACTGAATCATCTTAAAACAAGATCATGACACTTTGTTGAATTCCTGTTGCAATTTCCCATTTTATCTTACAAATGTACCCCCGTTTCTATGCTGACAGTTTAATGGTGATTTAAGGAAATCACTAACTTTACTGATCTTCACTGTGGCTCTGTAGTAGTTGGTTCAGATTATCTTGCAAAAAATAAAAAATAAATACAGCTGGAACTGCAGACATGTTTGATCAGCCTTGCTTAGCCAGAGATCTAAAGCTAGCTGTGTGCTCCACATGGAATCAAATTTGGTGTGTTCCCACAGGACAGAAATGACAAGTTTCTAACAAAAAAAGTGGTGCTTCATCCTCCACAGTGTGCACAGGCTGATGAGATAAAAGTGTTAGAAATGGTGCACCCTGGAGTTGAAGTCAGGACACGAGTGCTGGCTTCAGGCGATAGCCTGATAGCATTCCAGCTGCAATGTTAACCGTAGCAACTTCAGACTCGCTAAGCTTATTTTCAAACTTATAGTATATTTGCACTGGAAAAAATTGCTCATACATCAGTCAATGAGTTGCTACTTTATTAAATCTCTTCTTGGTTCAGTTTGTTCACAAGGAAAAAATTAAATAAAATCAAAAGATATTGACAAAAGCTATGAGAAAATGCTTGTTGTGCTCATTGGTCAGAAATGTCGAGAAAAAAAGGAGTTCCTGTATGCAAGTATAGCAAAATAACATGGAACAAATAAAACTATGGCAACAGAATCGTGCTGGCATTGAACATGTGTTGAAAATTACAAATTGTGTCATGTTATGCTAAGAAGACGTGCTGTCAGAGAATAGAGGCCGTACAACAACATGCTGACCTTCAACATGTTAGTAATATCTTCTCCTGTATTGTAGTAACACAGTTAGATAGTAGTACTCTTCATATCCAGGTATGGAGTTACTGTTGCTGTACAGTATTGTCTTCACGCTCTCTCTCTCTCTCTCTCTCTCCCCCGGAGTGAGTCAGAGGTGTGCGTTATGAGAAGTCACTCATTATTAATATTATTTCCATCTATGGAATACACTGTACATTGTATGCTGTGAGACAGACCGGACCATGTATGGCTGAAGTACAGGTGGCCGAGAAGTTCACAACACGTTCACAAATCAGAAAACACTTTAACAAATTATTAAACACTTAAAAAAATAAAATAAAATCACAAAACACTTTTACAATTCAGATAACACTTTAAAAATAATGAAACACTTTAAAAATTGCAAAACATTTTAACAATTCACAAAACACTTGACAAAACAGAAAAGGTAGGGACAGAAATTCTTGTAAAAGTTTCGTGATTTTTTTAAAAAGTGTTTTCTGATTTGTGAATATGTTTTGCGATTTCTGAATGTATTTTGCACTTCTCAGCCACCGTACCAAAGCCTTATTTTCCATTAATAAACAGGCACAGTTGTGAAACCCTAATTTATTGTCTGTTGGATAACTGTCTGTAGCCTATCCAGAGGCTAAAGCTAACGACGAGGCCAGCACCGCCAACCCCGAACGCTACACACGTTAATCCAAAGATGTGTTCGATAAGCTTGATATGTTACAGCCTTGTCATGAAATGTGTTGATTTTGCTATGGTTAATCAAAAATGTAGTCTACTTAACATTATCCACACGTTCTGGATCAATCAATATATCAATAGATGGTCTAGTAGATTCAGAACGACTTTGGATCATGAGTAAGACCACTTAAACTGGACTAAACTAGATATTAGACATTTTGGCAGCTTTAGAGTGGATGTATGAGCCATTTTTTCCTCCATTTTTTTGGGGGGAAATTCCCTCTTTGGTCAAGATTAGGCAAGACCTGTGATTTGATTCTGACTCAACAGTTGAAATAAGCGAGACGTACCATACCTGCCATGTTCTTTTAGAGATTATGCCCTCCGCATTGCCTGGCAGTCACATCTCCCACCTGCAGCTACCTTTCATTTTTAATTCACCTTTTTTAATCTTTATTTACTCCTTTTTATGCCTAATAACATATCTAGACTCGCCTGTAGCAGCAATGAACAGTTACTGTTGTTACTTGAGAGAAATTATTAAAACACAGTATGAAAATACATCCAACTGTGTATTAAAAATTATTTTCAATAAGAACAATAACATAAAAGCTTTCATAATCTAATTTTTCAGATAAAGTTTTCACAGCAGCCTTTGAAATTTAATTTTAATTCATTTAATTGAACAATATACTAAGGTTGGAATCAACCTTTTTTCAAGGCCAGCCTCCAAGAATATACACCACAAATATACATTATATAGACACCTAGACATTTTAACAAATACAGTAGTTTTTCCAGAATGTGAATCTTATATATTAGGGCTAATATATATATACAGATATATATATATATATATATATAGATATATATATATATTAAGGTTAAGACAGTAGAGAGTACAGTAATTGCCTTTCTGAGATGAGTTTGCTGCAGATTGACAGTGTTTGTAATTGTATCTCGTGTGCTTCTCTGCATACATGCATCTACAGTTTCATCTCGCCATGCTTTCATGCATGCATGTCTACATTCCCATGCATGCAGGCTTGCTGGTGAGTTTCCGCCCTGCCAGCAAAGCTCAACGGATGCGGTGGAAACTAATCGAATATTAGTGTGTCAGAAAACAGCTGGAGTGGAACAAATATCAGTGCTGATTACCGGGAACTGTGAAAAATAAAGTTAGCAAAGTCAGCGGCGGCCATGCTGTCTGTGTCACTATTGAAAGTGGCGAAATCCACGGAATGAGAGTCTGAGTGTGGCAGAGAAATTCCATTATGTCTAAATTCTGAGGCAATGCATTTTAGCAGGTAGCGCGCTGCAGTATGGATAATACGACTGATGTCTTGCTGACCTTAACCAGATGCTGATGAAGGTCAATAACAGTTGCTGAGCTAGATTTTTAATCTTCCATCTCTCTACATACAGTCCACCCTGCATTTCATTGACTGTATCTTCAGACATGGAAAATGCATTAGTTGATTCCCCCAGAGAATTTCTTTATGAAGCGACGGAGTTGTCTGACAGCACTTGAAGGCAGCATCTGCTTGCTGCTGCTGTGACTGTCGGTGTGTTTTAAATCTGGTAAATACTAGAGTTTTACAGCAACTGTGCAAACGCTGATTAAACGACAGGAGTTTGCAGTATGGTGCATCCTGGGAAGTTTTAATGAACGCTCTTTTTATCCCATGTAGCCTACATGAATTATGAATCCTATCATGTAAGCAAAGTAGCCCAAGTGTCCCTCCTTAGCCACGTCCTCCCCTCTTCCTTTGTCAGATGCAATATTCTGTATATAATCTCTCCGGTGTATTCTGGATCTTCCCCTATCGTTTCCTAGTTTCTTCCCAGAGGGACATACCTGAAATACCTCCTCAGCAGTGGTGTGCGGTCAGGGCCAGCAAAGCCTTCTCTGTTGGTCTAGAGATTGTCAGAATCATCAAATTATGTTTATATAATTTAATATATATTTTATTAATGCTATATGTATTTTACAAAGTTCATTCCCATCAGTTTTGTTNTTAATATATATTTTATTAATGCTATATGTATTTTACAAAGTTCATTCCCATCAGTTTTGTTATTAAAGTCATTTCATCACTGATCTGTCTCTCAATCGCGCTACTTCCAGGGCAGTTCATATAAATTAGAGCTTTTATCCAATCAGATTTTCCCCCTGTGCTGTCTCCAGGTAAAAAAATCTAGCCTGAGGCCTTCAGAATCTCTAGTGAATCTCCTCTGCTATTCAAGCAAACAGGATGATGTTGTTGATTGTCATATATTTCAACCAGTCAGATTCTGAGTTTGCCATGTTGGGCGTGTTCTTTTACACATCAGGGCCTTCTAGCTGGCCTTGGCCTACGTCATCAGAGTACAGCATTATGCTAACAGCTAAACAGCCTGCCAGAAATTCATCAGAAGAAGAGAGCCGGTTAGCTTAGCTAACTCAAGTAAACCTAGCCAGCACGTAACGGAGCATTAATGTTTATTTAAACTTTCTTTTTTGACATTTAGATTTTTAGATGTAGTGCTTTAGGTTTTTTGTTTAGATTTTTACTTAGTCTGTTGTTTTTTAACACACAATGGCTGAAGGAGGAGAAGAAATGGATTAACTGACAATGTTTTTTTTTCACATTTTGGAACTGAAACGCACTGATAATGTACAGCTGTGTGGTTAAACTCTTTCTAAAGACAGAAAGGAGGATGGACTTTGTCTTCAGATGATGAGCAGCTTTGGTAAGTCTGATGGATTTTTATGGAGAAGCCTGTTGAATCTGATTGTGTTATTTGTGTTTTACAGCATTTTATCTTACTTGCTGGTCGTATGAGTAAATGTGATGGTTGTTGTGAGTTTGTTCTTGTTTCTTTGGTAATGACACTGATTTAGGCTATGCCATGTTTATATGTGATGCAGCATCCTGTCATAATGCGTAATAATGCTACAGCCTGTTCATTGTCTCTGCTGTTAGTGTGTTATAACTCTCATAGGTGTTGATCCTCGTGTTAAATCACTTTATTCCACTAGATAAAGGTTACTGTCACTGTGAATATGGGCTGGTTACGTCTAATAACAGCCTATAGCTCTAGTGTCATGGTGAGGTTATTAGAAGGTGGTTGAATTATGGGAGGATAGCTCTGAAGGCCTAGGTGTAAAACGCATGGCCCGCCACTGGTTTCCTGGTTTATTCCCAGTGGGACATACCTGAAATACTTCCTCAGGGAGGCATCCAGGAGGCATCCTGATCAGGTGCCCAAGCCGTCTCAGCTGGCTCCTTCAGTGTGAAGAGAAGAACAGCAGTTTTTCCTCTGAGCTCCCCGAGGAACCAGAACAGGATTATGATAGTTGGATCGGTGCTTAGATTATTGTCGTTCTACGTTCCAGCTCTCCTGACATTCGTGAAGTTTGTACAGTGACCAAAAGAACAAGATCGTGTCATAAGCGTTGAAATTAGCTGGCTGACCTACCAACAAAAAATACTGTTTTCTTATTGTATTCATATTCTCTGGTAACTGCTCTGTGAATAATTCCATTAGTTAATGGTGGGTGGTGGTGAGCAGGAGTTTTGCTGCCAACTTCTACAAAAACCTCTTTGTAGGAGGTTTTTGTAGGAGGAGGCTATGGAGGAGGAATGACCTGCTTGATTCACAGAGCAACTCATCTTCATTTGCTTTAGAGGCTTTCCAGAATCTTCCCGTTTTGTCAGGAGACATTTAATGCAAATCTCAGAGAGTCAGATGTCAGACCTGAGGATGTCGGCAGAGTTTCCTCCTGATCTCTGAATCCTCAACAGGACAAACTAATTGGAGACAATTTTGCCAAATCTCCAATAGCATCAGCTAAATGAGCATTATCTGCTGAAGAAAGGAGTATTTTGATGAAGGTTTTGATGAAGATTCCCAGTCATCCAGGCGGGTAGATATATGTATGAAAACTGAGTCAGGGCAACTGGATTCAAGTTTTTAATTCTGAAACATTTCATCATTCATCCAAACGGCTTTGTCAGTCAGAAATGATGTTAAACCTCCAGAAACTACAGTAGCTATGGTGTCACATCACAACAAACCTTAAATTCAAATAAATAAATACAGGCAGTCCGCGACTTACGAACCCATACTTACAAACCGACCGCCATAAAGCCTATTAAATTCAAAATTCGAGTTACATCAATGATTCATAATAATGAACGGCGCACTACTTTACATTGCCTCTTCTGATGTGTAAGACATCAATAGGAGTGAGAGTAAGTGTTAACCTACATGTTTTTTTATACTTTTCCTTGTGGTGGTGTATTTTTATGCAGTTATGAGTTTGTCCATCAGCAAAATTAGAAATAAAGGCCTGTCTCTAATAAAAACGTGTTTGCTATATTGGCCAGATTCTCTCTGCAGTTGAGGTAAATAAAGGCCCCGCCCACTAAATACAGTAAATAAAGATATTAGTGAACTCCTACAGAAAGGACTGGTGGTTGCTCTTGCACACACACATATGCACACACACACACATACACACACATATGCACAAGCATGTGATCTGTCTGTTGCAAGATTAAATTGTGTATATAGTCAATGGTGTGTGCCATGCTTGTGCACACTAGAACAATATATACAGACAGGTAAAAAAAAAAAAAAAAAAAANAAAAAAAAAAAAAAAAAAAGGTTCTTTATATTTGGTTTCGTTGCGGCACATTTAGCCACATCAATATGCCATTTGTGTAACGGTCCGTTGTTGATGTGCTGACCTGCCGTTCAGCCCGTTCAGGAGAAAAAAGAGAGAAAAAGGTCTTTGAAGAGAATCAGAATCTCATCATCCTCAGTGTTTTCAGAAAGTAGCGTCTCAGATCTCTGAGACAGAAAGAGAAGCCAGGTAAAAAAAAAAAAAAGATCACTTTGCCCTTTTATTGCATTAAAGTGCAATACAGTGAGTGAGAGAGAGTGTGTGTGTGTGTGTGTGTGTGTGTGTCTTTAGCTTGGCTGAAGGTCCTTTGCTTCATCGCACACACACACACACACACACACACACACATACGGGAAGAGCAAAGTGGAGTTTCTTCACTGAGCCGTCTGAAGCTCAGCCAAGCGTTCCGTTCTCTCCAGTGACCTAGAAATGAATGACAGAGAAAAGAATGCTGGAGAGGCAAATCATAAAACAGCATTTTATGATTTGCCGTTAATTCCGCCGTCACACAAAGAGCGAGTCTCAGCGACAAAGCCTTTGTGGAATAAGAAAAGTTATTCGCTAATTTCGTATTCACGCTGTGTGTGTTCTTGAAAATTAAAAAGCGGAGGCTGCAGAGGGTCACAGGAATCATTAAAGGTATGAAAAAAAAGACAAAAATCTTTCAGCCAGTTCACCATACTTCTGATTCAGCTGGTGTTTGAACGTTAGGACTGGTTAAACGTTTGTTCTTGTTTGTTTGTGAGTGCATTGTCAGTTTGTACCTATTGCCAAATAAAAGCTTTTTAACCATTTTTCTGTCGCCTTAGTTTAACAATATTCCATTAGATTGCAGTAGAAGTAGCTCTGCTAGAATAAAATGACAGAACAGACACTTTCATTTACTTTCATTCTTCTGTATCAAACAGAAGAAGTAGTAACGTGATAATGGAGGACCGCCGCGATGCGTTTGTTGCTTGTCATTCCTACATCCACCAATTAAATTCAACCGTAGCTTCAAACACCTCAAAAAAGATGCAACCTGCTTTAAGTCGAGGCAACATGAATATAACCTTTACTTAAGATGTGGTGGTTATTGGGTTGAATGGTTTCCTAGCAACAAATGGAATCAGGCGCCCCAGCGAAGATGACAACCACAATTATGGAAATTTGACGATTATGACGTCTGTACTGGTTTTTATTTCTGACTGTAACAACCTGTGAAGGATTTATATCCTCAGACTGAGTCAGCGACTGATTTACACTACAGGCCAGAAGTCTGAGGCCACCCCCAAGATCTTACAAAAAAAATAAAAAATCATCAATACACTGTTTTACTATTTATTGCACAGAAAATGACATAAATACATAAAATAAATGTAACTAATTAGTTTTCAATCAAGATTTGCCAACATCAAAGCACTTTTAAGTAATTTCAGACTCAGACTTTGGTTTGGTCAAAGTAACCTCCTCTGGCCAAGTCAGAATTCTAAAACCTTTTGCTTCTCTTTTGAATGGATGTAATTTTAGCATAATTTTGATGAATACTTTAGATTGTTGTCCTGTTGAAGAATGAAATTTTGACGAATAATTTGCAAATGGTAATTCGAGTGCTTGCTGTGGACAAAAAAAGGTGCCATTCTCCCCTTATACGTCTGCTGGTCACCATTGGCTGGTCATCAGGTCTGGTCCGGTCCAGTCTGGGGGAAAGGGGATATGAGAGAATGAGATCGGGTCTGTCCGGGGGGGGGGGNGGGGGGGGGGGGACAACTGAAAATGTCCCGGTACTCTGAAATGAACATCACAGAGGTCCCGGTACTGCGTAACGCTGAGCACCGGCCCACTTCGGTAATTCTCTGTCTTCATAATTCCTTTAACTTGGACCAAGTCTCCAGATCTCTCTTTGAGAGATCCCCCCTCCCCCCCGGCATTATTGACCCATGTTTTACATGCAGAGCAGCAGCATGAGCAGATTGTACCACGTTAATCAGAAATGCTGTGGGAGAAGGCAGACAGCAGGAATAGAATGTTAAAACACATCAGCAGGGAGATGGAACACAACAGGAGTGCTGCACTAATACAGACTGATGCCTTCATGAAAAATCATTTCTGTAGCCAGAGTGGCTACAGAATGTGCTACTGGTGACTAATTCTTCTAGAAAACTAATTAGTTACATTTATATATTTTTGTCATTTCCTGTGTAATAAATTGTAGCACAAACTATGTATTTATGATTTTTTTTTTTTTTTTTAANTTTTTTTTTTTTTTTTTAAATCTTGGCCTCAAACATCTGGCCTGCAGTGGACAGAGGACAGTGTGATGTCACACTTTGAAGTGCGTTTTGGAGTTTGGCGTGAGACAGAGGACAGGAAGTCTTTGTTTGAAGTGAAAAGGGAACACACACACACACACACACACACTCTCTCTCTGCAGAGCGGTTTGATGTGCCTTTACTCTCACCCATGTTAACTTACATCCAAGAGACACGTCGACACACAGACTGGAAATGGGCAGGAGATGAGGTTTCGACCCACTGAGTCACATCTTGACAGGCTCTGTCTTATACATAAACATGACCGAGCAGCAAGTGTGTGTGACCTCATCTGTCTACGTGTGTCTGTGTGTGTGTGTGTGTGAGGCATCTGCACACTAAAGGTTTCTCTAAAGGGAAGCAGCGTGGCTTTTTTTGTTGTGACTTTCACATTTACAATAAAGTGTGTGTTGTGCAGATAACGTGCATGAATGTGAGATTTCATATTTAAAAAGGGCTGAGTGGTATTCAGATTTTCTCAATAGTATTATTAGTACAGATATTGATAATAGTATATATGGTTGTTTTAAAACCAAAGCATTTTTATCTGGAACAACAAGTGTTGAATTATAATTATAATTATAGTACAAGCCCTAGTTTATGGTGATTAAATCAAGGTAAATTCATCAACTAAAATCTGTATTATATATTAAAAATATTTGGCCACAAACTTAAAGTGAAAGCATTTCAGTATACTTTTATAGTATCGTATAAATATAGCATATATTTCCAATGTTTGCATGTTCTTTGAGTGTGATTATTTTCTTTATTCTGAATTAGCGTCGTGTCAGCCTTCTTAAAAGTGATGCAGGGCTTACAAACCCAAATGCATTTAGAACTAGCTTGTTTACGGGACTTCTTGTCCCTGTGACTAAGCATGGTGGAATTTTCACGATGTTTTATTATAATTACTTTTTTTTTCTTTTCTTTTCTTTTTTTTTTTTTTTTTTTNTTTTTTTTTTTTTTTTTTGTATAATTAGCACCAGACTCAGCAAAATACAAGCATTTCATTATATTGACGCTATAAAATATGTTTTGAAGCACAATTTTGCATTTGGCTCACATTTAAAAAAAAAACAAAAAAACAAAACAGCTTAATAACATGTTACATAATAACATGCTACCTTTACTCTTTCCAGTAATTTTGTGTGTTTATAAGACAGCAAATGGTGCCTGCTAATCAAAGCAAAGCAGACACTCCACAGTTTGAATTACTCCAAAGATAATTTGTGTTTTCTCTTTTCATAAAATTGTTGTCTTCCAGCTGCAGGTTTTGTAGTAAAACTGAATGTTTTATGGTTGGTTGAGGATGTTTCTGCATCCTTTAGAGCAGGGGTATTCAATCCAGTTACACAGCTGTCTCCCTCTGTGGGGTCCATAACCACCAGATAATACCATACCTGTCAACACTGAGCGCCCCTGTTTCAATCAAATTTGGTTCCGCTTGGCTTCAGGCATGCCACATAATGTCCAAAACTACTTGATTGGGCCAATTATGATTCCATATAACTGTCAAAATGCAGGAGATTTACAGAAGAAATTACACGGTGGGAGAGAGAGTGAAACTATGGGAGAAACTCGGGAAAATCCGGAGTGTTTCCAGGTATGGATGTTACACATAACTATGATGCAGAAGCTTCATGGAAAAATATAAAGTGTCAACTTCAACATTTTAATAAACGTTTTCGACTAAAGTGCTTTTCTTAGTTATAGGTATAATTTCAAACATGAACTTGATGACCTAAAACTTTATCTTTAAAATAAAGTTCTGGGCTCTAAGCTTGTTTATTTTTCTAGTACAGTCATCCTCAAAATCTGGACTCCGGTCTGGATCTGGACTGAACCACAATTGTCTCTGGACTCTCAGCGAATTGTACTTTTCATATGCATTATTGCGAGACATTGCTGCAACACAAAGTGTCAAAATTCTCCGCTTTCTCTACTGCAAAGTTCAAATGTCTGAGATGACAGCACAGCCAGTTTCATCAGCACCTCACCCACTCATCCCCCACTCGACCCTGGCTTAACTGACTTTAATAAACAGACCTTTGACTTATTGAAAATTTTCTTTATGGACCTTTAAGGGTTGTATTTGACTACCTCTGTTCTAGTCCTTATCTCAGACTGTTGTGGTTAGATTTCTTTTTTTTATGATTTGTATCATAATGGTGTTTAATGTTGCCACTTTTTATGATGCCACAGACTGAACAGATCACTCAGCTTTCATAGCATTGCTGTTGGAGGAATGAAAGTATATTTATACATCCACTCATTCTTCAATTGTCGGTTTTCGTGGTCAACTTTTCTGATCTTTGAGCCATTTGGCAACTTCGTTATGCATTTGACTGCCAGCGCATCTGCTCAGCTAATTTTCAGGGCATGGTGAATCTTAAAGGACATTACCACCCATTTTGCATGTTTGAGCCTAATATATTAAATTTTCACACGTTACGTTACTGAAACCGTATTTCAGCTTTCCTGATATTATGCAAAATCTCTTAATCTTTCAAAATCAAATATTCAAGCGATACACCCACCTTAAAAATCCATGTTTCTCCTGCTAATAGCTATTCAGTCTTATGAAGTCACGGTCCTTTAAATTTTTCCATAAACGCAGGTCTTTTGGGACTATATTCCCTGATGGAGGCATACATTCACTCCATGCTTTTTATTGAGCTGAAATGCTAAAATTACGAAACTTTGAAAAAACCTGAATACACGTCTTGTTGGTGATGATGGATTACCTATCCCAAGAACGTTTCAAGCATCAACAAGTTGATTTTTATAACGTACCAGAATGAACGGAGACCAATGGAGATCTGGAAGGTAGGAAAAACATTTTTAATTCACCATTCCAGTAATATGCTTTGGGAAATGATTGTCAGTAATGTTACCTGTTCGGCTCAAACATGCAAAATGGCTGGTTTGATTCTTTAACACGACTGGACAAGAGACTTAGGCCAGAGGACCCACAGAGCCCCCGCTGAGCTGTCCATGCTGTGCCTGCTGAAAATTCTCCTAACCTTAAAATATAAGTTCATATTCTTATCACAAGAAATGCTCAACGGTCCAGATAAATGCCTCTCTGGGTCCAGATCTGGACTGGATCCGCCCTTTGGTGACCACTGCTTTAGAACATCTGTTACATCTAAAAAAAAAAAAAAAAAAANAAAAAAAAAAAAAGCAAGAAAAGCCCAAGAATACATAGAGGATCTAAAAACAAGCACTTTTTTCAATTAGAGTTCCCAGTCACACACACTTCAGCATCTCGTTGTTGACTAAATCCAATTCTACTCACTCCTCAGAAAGAGAAATATTTATCTTGTCTTTCCACCATGCTGAACAGAGCTTGACTTGTGGGGCTAAATTATGTATTTATTCAACACAAAGGCAGAAAGTTGAACGATTTTGACCAGCTTGCATCAAACCACTGTCATTAAAATGTATGAGAGGGCAGAACGGCAGAGAGACAGAGGGGAACGGATGCTGAAGGAGGAGGCAAAGAGAAGGATGAAGTAGGGGAGGAGAGATGTGGGTGAGGCTTTATTGAGCGAGTCCCTTCGTAATATAACAAATTTCACGATGAATATCTCAATTATTACAAACAGCCTCTATTTAAACACATCAGGACTGTGAGCTATTAGATTGAAAGTATATACATATATTAAAAAAAAGAAAGAAATCAAATAAGGAACTGAACAGTGGTGTGCAGTCAGGGCCAGCAAAGCCTTCTCTGCTGGCCTAGAGATTATCAGAATCATCAAATTATGTTTTTATAATTTCATATATATTTTATTAATGCTATATGTATTTTACAAAGTTCGTTCCCATCAGTTTTCTTATTAATGGCATTTCATCACTACTCTCTCTATACTTGCTGTTGTATGAGTAAATGTGATGGTTGTTGTGAATTTGTTCTTGTTTCTTTGGTAATGACACTGATTTAGGTTATGCCATGTTTTTATGTGATGCAGCATCCTGTCATAATGCTTAATAATGCTACATCCTATTCATGTCTCTGCAGTTAGTGTGTTATAACTCTCATAGGTGTTGATCCTCGTGTTAAATCACTTTATTCCACTTGATAAAGGTTACTGTCACTGTGAATATGGGCTGGTTACGTCTAATAACAGCAGCATATAGCCTAGTGTCATGCTGAGGTTATTAGAAGGTCGTTTAATTGTAGGAGGATCGCATTGAACGCCTAGGTGTAAAATGCACGGCCCGCCACTGCCATTGAGTATATGCACAATTTAATCTTGCAACAGACAGATCGCATGCTTGTGCCTATGGGAAGCCTGTGTGTGTGAGAGAGAGAGCCACCACCAGTTGACTTGTTTTAAATAAATACAAAATAAAATAAAATAAATACGAGAGCGAGAGAGAGAGAGAGAGAGAGGAGAGAGATGATGTTGTCATAGGGACGATGTCATAAGCTATGCTTAAGACAATGCATATGACAACATGGCATATGAAGGACAGATGTCATAATCCTTCAGTATCTAAAAATACAGCGTCCATGTGTTTTATCCAGTTGATAAAATTTCTCAAAAGGAATCAACAAAGATTCCAGTTGAAATAACAAAATCAATACAAAAGTGACTGCAGGAGGCGTTTCCAGACTTTGCGCCAGTAAAAGTCACACCGCCACAAGAGTAAAGAGTCCGGTAAAGGTTCTACCACCAAAATGTGAAAAAGTCATGCTTAAAAATGTGAGTAAGGCAAAGCTGCTTGAAATGTACAATGCGGTCTATGACAGTGAGTACAAATTCAGACTACAATGTACATGTCAGGCTAAAGACGAGCTTGTGGACAAACTTAGGAGAAAATTATGGGCTGCCTCGGATGAAAAGGCAGAGGCAAAAATGGAAAAGGAGAGAGAAGTTAAAGAACTAAATGCAAAAATTAAATTATGATAAGGATAAAACCATATTTCAGCTTTCCTGATATTTTGCAAAATCTCTTAATCATTTAAACTCAATTATTCAAGCGACACACCCACCTTAAAAATTGATGTTTCATCTGTTAATAGTTGTGCAGCCTTATGAAGTTGTAGTCATTTAAATTTTTTGATAAACGCAGGTCTTCTTTTGGGACTGTATTACCCAGTGGAGACATACATTCACTATATGCTTTTTTATTGTGCTTAAATGCTAAAACTATGAATCTTCAAAAAACCTGAATACACGTCTTGTTGGTGATGATGGATTACCTATCCCAAGAATGTTTCAGGTATCAACAAGTTGATTTTAATAGCATACCAGAATGAACTGAAAGCAATGGTGGTCTGGAAGCTAGGAAATACACACACACACACACACACACACACACACACACACACTCACATGCAGACAGTCCCCAAGTTACGAACAAGTTCCGTTCCTACGGCTGTCTTTAGGTCGGAATTGTACTAAAGTTGGAACAGTTACATAAGGTGCATATCTAGCGTATATATTTGACCTTTCTATGCATAAGAAACATTAAAGAAACACTTCCAGATATCCTAAAACATCTTAAACATAATNCCTTTCTATGCATAAGAAACATTAAAGAAACACTTCCAGATATCCTAAAACATCTTAAACATAATACCATTGAACCGCTGATGAATCGCAATGTTTTGATGTATGTTGCAAAGTAGTGCACCGTGTTATTACAAATCATTGTAATCATATGTAACTCCAATTTTTAATTTAATAGGCTTTATGGCGGTCGGTTCGTAAGTCAGATGTTTGTAAGTTGGGGATTGCGTGTAAATACACACATGTATGTATATACGCATCATCTGAATGTTATAAAATTTAATTTGTAACGTTTTGGTACAACAACGTTACGCATTATTAATGTTGTACTGCTGAAACCTGAGAAAACTCCAGTTTTGGAGAATTCCGTGTTCTAATTTTAATTTAAAGCTATTGCAAAATCCTCTAAAGTACACAGTGGTCAGTCTGACAGCGAGAGATATATTTCTAAGATATCAAATATTTTAGTACCGCTGTACCTAAACAACACCTGAGAGTACTTTAAGTGTAATTTCTAACAAAGCTGCAGTTCTCAACTTCTCTCAAAGCGACTTTTACTTTCACACTGTGGGAACTAATGCATAAGTGCTGAATTACGCCCTTTAGAAACATAGGAACATGAAGAAAATTAGATGTAATTCAACTCTCTGGTTACTTAGCAACCATTCAGCTAAAAAAAAGAAACCTTAGACCAGCCAGATTACTTCACTGGAACTTTTTAATGAATGCAGAAAAGAGAAAAGCAGTGCTACAACAGTAAACAGGAAGAGTTTTTTGTCGACTGAATCTCTATGCCAATGACAAATAACGGGTACATTTGACTTCAGATTAAAAAGGGGAAAATCCTGTCCAGTGAAGAGCGATTTTTCCCCTGTTAAAGGACCAAACCAGTGATTTTGTATGTTTAAGTAACATAAAATAAATACATCTGCAAAAGCAAATCTTTAAACATTAAAATCAAATCATGACTATGACAGTGAGACAGAGAGAGAAACAGAAGAATTCAGTTGTGTTTGATGTCATGTATAGCTGAAGCTAGTCTCATCAGAGGAAAACTGACAGCTGAGTTTAGCGGATGGATAAACAAATGTGATGAGAAACAGTGGCAGCCATCCTGTTTTCCTGTTCATCTTTCATACACCGAGGAGCAGAAATAATACAAATAATAAATTCATTTTTTAATTTTTACTCACTTTCTTTTCATAAAGATGATACAATGGCGTATTAATGGTGTATTAAAGCCATATAAGATGAAAAAAAAAACAAGGGGGGCATTATTTCAAGTTTTCAGACTCACAGATTTGCAAGTTTTTAAAGTTTGTATGCTTGTGAGAATTCAGTGATTTTGTGCTAAAAGCACAAATTTTTCATTGCTAAATCCGATGGAAAAGTATCATGTAATAAGGTCATGTACTGCAGGCATAGTCACAGTGTGAAGTGGTTTGATTCCCATCCTCATTATTTTCCCTTTCTCATTATTAAAAAAAAAAAAAATTAAATTCTTATTTTAAAAAATAAAAAAAGATTATTCATCATTAAAAATTTTCAGTTTTTTTTTTTTTTTTTTTTTTTTTAGTTGTTAACCTCACAAATTTGCCAGTTTAAAAACTCACAAACAAAAATTTGTGAGTTTTTAAACTGGGAATTTGCAGGTTTCTTAGTGAGTACATGACCTTATTAAATTATACTTTTCCATCGGATTAGCAATAAAGAAATACTTGTGCTTTCAGTGCAAAATCATCTAATTATCATAAACATACGGACTTTTAAAACTTGCAAATTTTTGAGTTTTAAAACTCGCAAATTTGGAAGTTTGAAAATTGGCAAGTTTTAACACTCAAAATAATGCCTGCTTTTTTTTTTTTTTTTNTTTTTTTTTTTTTTTGTTTTTTTGTCTCATATGGTTCTAATATGCCATTGTAAGGGGATCCCAATTTTTTCAATAATAGTTATTTAGCAAACCGTCACTTCAGCAGCTGGTCCAGTATTCTATATATACTGTGGTACTCAATGGTCTCTGTGGGTTGAGCAGTCAGATCAGATGTTCTCTGATGTCATCCACAGCCAAAAATAAACCTGAGCATTTTGCTTGCAGGAAATACAGGGGAAACAGATCTAGTCACCTGTCATGGATGTTCTTCTCATCTGAACCCCTTCTGCTCAGCTAATGCAGATAATTCCTACATTTTGCCTGTAAATCTCAATGTAAATAACAAACAACTACTACATTTGACCTTAAAATGAAGAAAATCCTCGAGTAAAGAGCGATTTCCTTCCGTTAAAGGACCACACCAGTGATTTTTGAATGTTTAAGCAACATAAATACTTAGCTGCTGACAACCATTTTCCTCATCATAAAACTGTATTTTAGTTTTTCTGTTATTTTTTGCCAAAACCCCCTAATTTTTCAACATAATTTTCTGGTGAACGTTTGATGATGGAGTCATTTGTAATTTCTCCTGGAACAACATTCCCTGGCTGAGACATACATACAGCTCTGAGATGTGATGGATTACTTATCTCCACAACGTTTTAAGTCTCTAGAAGTTGATTTTTTAACAGCATAATGGAATGAACTGAAACCAATTAAGAAGAAAGGTAGGAAAAAAAAATCTAAAAATGTTCAGCTCCAGTAGTATATTTGGAAAATGGCTGGCAGTAATGTAACTCAAACATGCAAAATCACTGGTATGCTCCTTTAAGCAGACTTTATCAATGATTAAAAGATATGTAGAACAGATAAAGTGATGTATTTTGCAATGTTCTACACAAAGCAATTTCTCTGCTGGCCTTTCCATTTTATTTCCATCATGTCTTTATTGTTGATGCAACAAAGGCAAGTAAAAATTTTCGTATTAGAGTGTGAGAACAATATAATGGCTGTCAGACAGAGACATCATCTTGCTTAAAACACGCAGAAGTGATGAGAAGTTTGAACAATGAACAGCTATAATTAATTTCTGAATCGATCCTTTCAAAACCAAAAATAGAAGCTCAACGAAGGAGATTAAATAATAAACTGTCAGTGAAAATAGGACATTTTACAGTAGGAAGCTGAATTGGTGAAAAGGCTTTTGGAGACAGTTGCAGAATCCAGACACACACACACCCTCACACACCTAAACACACCCAAACACGAGAAGACAATTTAGCAAGTATGTCACTGATTGAATCTGATTGAGCGTGAGTGAGCAAGCTGGCAGGAAGCCAACTGTTTTGGAGAAATTATCAAGATGAGTGGCACATCAGCTGTTTGCTTTTCTGGAGCACAAAGGTCCCTAACACACACATGCACACACACACACACACACACACAGGCAGTGTTTCTTGTGTGACAGCATGAAGGAGATAGAAAAGACAGCCGGTAAGAGCCTGAATCACAAGAGATTTCAAAGTCAACAACTCCTCCTTTTTTCATCAGACATCTCAGGAGCTTTCTGCTTTTCTGCCTGATAAATAAGAGATGGTTGGTGGACTTGATTCAAACTCTGCTGATTAGCTGATTTGGCAGCATCAGATCCATAAAGTAATAACCCGAAAGCTTGATTTAGAATTTCTGAATTTGTGTTCCCATTTACAGCAGGAGAAAATGTATTGCATTTCTCTGCTTTAGTAAAAGTTACATTGGCGTATTAAGGCCATATAAAGCAAAAAAAAAAAAAAAAAAAAAAAAAGAGGGCATTATTTCAAAGTTGCAAATTTGCGATTTTTCAGTCACAAATTTGCCAGTTTTAAAACTTGAAAATTTGTCAGTTTTAAAACTTGAAAATTTACCAGTTTTAAAAGTCTGTATGTTTATGAATTCAGTGATTTTGCGCTAAAAGCACAAGTATTCCTTTATTGCTAAATCTGATGGAAAAGTATAATTTAATAAGGTCATGTACTGCAGGCATAGTCACAACNTTGCTAAATCTGATGGAAAAGTATAATTTAATAAGGTCATGTACTGCAGGCATAGTCACAACGTGAAGCAGTTTGATTCCCGTTGTCATTGTTTTCCTTTTTTCATTATTAAAAAAAAAATTAAATTATTATTTTTAAAAACATTAAAAATGATTATTCATCATTAAAAATAATTTTCATTTTTTTTTTAGTTTTTAAACTCACAAATTTGCTTATTTAAAAAATCACAAATCTGACAGTTTAAAAACTCACACATTTGTGAGTTTGTAAACTGGAAAACTGACAAGTTTTTTTCTGAGTACATGACCTTATTAATTTATACTTTTCCATCAGATTTAGCAATAAATAAATACTTGCACTTTTAATGCAAAATCATCCAATTATCACAAACATACAGACTTTTAAAACTGGCAGAGTTTTGAGTTTTAAAACTTGCAAATTTGCGAGTTTGAAAAGTCGAAATAATGCCCCCATTGTTTCCCCATTGTTCCNCCCCCCCCCCCCGTGTTATATGGACCTAATACACCATCATAAAAAGTACAAGTACTGAAGTGGAAATTCTTCCAGTAGTACAAGTCCTGCATTCATACTTTAACCTAAGTAAAAGTAAGAAGAAGTATCAACAGTAAACACACTCATTCTGCAGAAGAAGACAGTTTAGCTTCTCTGCTGCATGAAAACATATCTTCACTTTTGGGGATTTTGATGCTTTTAGATTGATTGTTGAAGGAAAGAAAAGCAAAAAGGAGAGAAGAAAGGAGGGATAGAGAGAAAGAGAACAAAAGGATGATGGGGAAAAAGGGAAAGGACATGAGAATATGTATGATTTTAAGTAATGTATGTTTGCGTTAACTCAACCGATATACTGATGTGGGCGCTCACACTGAAAGAAACCTTCAGACATCGACAATTTCCAAAACGCTTCATCTATTCCAAACAATATGCCACATCCACAAAATAATGAATGAATTTTGTGAAATCAAACTTAAGGAAACCGGATTGTGAGACTCAATATACCAGGTACCTAAAATAACTTAAATAACTCAGGTTTTAGCCGTATGTCCAAGTGCTATATCATTTTACAGAAAACTATCTTATTATTTAACTAGCTTTTTATTTGGTTTCATCTTTATATTCACTGGTATTCAATTTTTTCAGCCTTGTGTGTACAATTAGGTTCTGTTTTATTCTATTTAAAGCATCACATCATCACAGCAAGTATTATTACTGTTTCATACAGTGGGAACTAACATGAACATGCTAAATTGATGCTCTTTTTAAATATAAGAAAATTGAGAGAGTTAAGATGGTAGTTTAACTCCATGGTTCCTTAGCAACCATTCAGCTGAAAAAAAAAAAAAAAAAAAAAATCAGTCAGAACAGCCAGATCACTTGGCTGGAACTTGCAGCTTTTCATGGACACGCAGCTACTCAGAAAAGAGAAAGTAGGAGCGATAAACAATAAACTTCAAGAGATGCTATCAGTTGAAACAGCAATAAAAGGAAAAGAAAAGGCTAAAGTGATGTACTAATACCTACAAATTACATTAACATGCAGTAAAGCTCAGTTATTTTCCAACCCAGTTTGAGTCTCAGGAAGATAATGCCTGGGTTGCATTTGTTTGAAATTGTTTTTCCACTCAGGCGTAAAAGGATGAAAGATGCTTTTTTTGTTGTTGTTGTCTTCAGTCTTTCTTTTGAAAGTTGTTTCTCGTCAAACATCAAGTCTCGACTTTCTGCTCTCAGAAGTTTCCTTTCCTTCCTGTTTCTTTCTCACTCTTTCCTCATTTCACGCTGTTGTACCAACCCTCATTCTCTCGCTGGCATTAGACCCTCTGAGACATATTAGGAAAATGAAAGACCACCTCCTCACCACTGTGGGAGTGAGCTGCGTCCTCGGGGGGCGCTTCTTCCTCACTCTCTCTGGCATCTGCTCGGTATTTTACAGTTTTTCTTCAATCGCTTTGGCTCAATTCTCAAATGAGAATCATTTTTTCTGAACAAGAAGTTCAAATCTCTGAACAGTTAGTTGCTTGTTCACACCAGATTTGAATTTCTTATTAATTTAAGCAAACTGAATGTGTTTTGGCACGTGTGCAAAAGAGTAAGCACAATTGTCTACAATTTGCACAATAGTTACGTGCACATGGCTGCTGATCAAAACTGATGAGTTGATTCTCAGTGAAACTGTCAAACTCTTCACAACTTCTAAACAGTATTTCATTGTGTGAGCATCACATGTAAAATGATCCATTTAGTTATCAAAATCTGTCACACATACATGTATATTCCATAAATATCTCTGGTCAGACCAACAAGAGTGACAGATGTCCACCAAGAAGATGGGAACTTGTAGTGTAACATACTGTGAGGAGGTACAATTTAGTGTTTTTTGCAGATCTACCGTAGATTTTTTTTTTTTTTTTTTTTCATGGATGTCATTTTGTGGTAAATTTTCTGTTCACTATATATAACTTTACATGCAAGAAATATGTAAAAATGGACATGCAAATGTGAATTTTCTGTTTACACGTAACACATTGCTACAGAAATGAATTTACTATAAACGTACAAATGTGCATATCCTTTTTCTGTGTACTACAGTATTGTACAGTATTGACTTTTCCCAGTAAACTTTTACCTACTGTTACAAAATCGGTATCTATAGCATTCAGCCAGACAAAACTGACATCCTTGTATAGTAGTATCAGCAAAAAAAAGTAGAATAAAACTGAAATTTGTATGTGAGAATCATATTGATGCCATGGTGAAAAATCATCTAAACATTTTGAGCAGTACGGCTCACACCATGACAAAAAAACTTTGGTGGCATTGGCCAATTTACTGACACAAGAACTAGGTGTTGAAGCATGAATGAAATGTTTTAGGTGAGTTACTACATTTTGCAGGCAAGCAATAGAGTTGTGACGTGACGTCCCATAAAACAGTCGTGACAAATGCATTTACAGTTTAGAGAATGTTAAGATGTTTCAGAAAATGCAGCAAAGTGATTGAGAAAAACTGTAATGCGACAGCTCATTCTGATGTTGGAGATATAAACAGTTCTGTTCTCCATCCTCATTGCAACTAAACAGACTTACACAACCAGAAGGTCGTTATCAATGTTGCGTAATGCTTTGGATAAAGAAGAAAAAAGAGGGAAGAGAAAGGTGGAATGTAGGCTGTGTTAGAGAACAGAGCAGAGCGATAGATCAGTGATGAATATTTTAAAGGTTCTCTGTTATCTGAAGAGGAGGGAAAATGGAGGATGTGATGAAAAGCAGAACAGGAAGATCCTTTCTCAGGATGTTGCCACTCCGACTCTTTGGTTTCCTTGTGAGTCTTAACAACAACACTGTCAAGCAAACTTCTTTTGAAATTGTTTTCCCTGTCATGGACCAAACTTTCACCCTTCCTCCTTGGACTTCATATGATACTTTACGTCGGGGCTTCTCAAAGTCCAGACCAAAGTCCGTATCTGGACCGCGCTGCAGATCAGTCCGGACTGGACCGTGCTCACATGTTAGGATGTGTTTGTGCTTCCTTGTGTTCGCCAACTTCTCTGTGCTGCTACTGTGATTGAACATGCCGTGTTAAGCTGCGTACAGTAACGTGTGTTGCAGCAGGGCTACACTGTCGCTTGTGCGTGAACATGCCTGTCATCCGTTTCATGTGCATTCACTCTGGTCTAATTACAGCACTAATGTTAGCCTCTGTCAAGTAAGCTAATACCAGCCGCAACATGTCACTCTCAGAGTTAGTGCTAGCAAAAAAAAAAAAAAAAAAAAAAAAAAAAAAAAAAAAAAAAAAAAAAAAAAAAAAAAAAAAAAAAANTTTGAACTGCAAAATCCACAGAACTCTGAGGTGAGAAAAACCTGCTCAGCTGAAATCTTCATATGAAGCCACAAACAGTTTGTCAGATCTATAACCCAGCAGGAATTTACTAAGTTTTTCTTATGGTATGGAGACAGCTTGTTGACTAATATTTATTTCAGCATGTTGGCATTGTTCCAGACAGGGTCGGATTGGCCATCGGGAGAAGTGGGACATTGCCTGGTGGGCCGGCCTATGGTCACTACACAATAAAATGTTAATTAAAAAATTAACTTAAACTAAGCAAACATAATGTTTTTCTTTCATAATTTTCTTGGCGCAGAGAAACGGAGGACAATTATGGACTTATTTGCCCACCATTAGTATTTTCATCTGGCCATGCTACCCCCCCCCCCCCACACCCACACCACCACCAATTATAGAAGGCTGTGCCTTCTATAAATGTGCATGTTAGCTGTGTTTGCAGGTGAAATAGTGACATTTAAGGTGTATCACCTGAAAATTTGATTTTTGAAGATTAATGGATTTGGTAAAATAACACAGATTTATGTTTTGGAAAGTGGTTGGCAGTAACATAACGTGTATGCGGGTAACATTTATTGGGCTCAAACATCACCGATATGGTCCTTTAAGAACTGGATTTCTTTTCATTCCAGTAGGGGGACGCAGAATGACCACAAGTCACGTTTTACCAGACGTGGTGACGAAAGACGTTTTCAATCAAAGCAGAGAGAAGTTGGTAGTGGCTGTAGTTTATTTAGCGATTAAAAAGAAGACAAAGAAGTTGGAGGGAAAAAAAAAGAAGTTAGAAGGAGACAGGAGGAGAAGGTATCAAAGTAGGAAGGAAGATGGAAATTTTTCTGTTTATTTGACATATAGAGAGTTGAGATGTGAGGTAGAAAAGACATGCTTCACGTTGGAGGGGGTCTGTGTGTTCCCAGGGTCCTATGTTCCTTAGTTCAATATTCTGTTAACACATATAAGTGTGTGCTAACAGAATAACCTTAACCCTAACCCATTATGTGCTCTATTGTGGTATACAGAGCTGGGGGACATTGGACCCTGGGAACATAGGAATGACCCTGCTGGGGCCCCTGCAGAATCTTTAGCCACGCAAGACGTCAATTTTGACATAATTGTCATAATTGACGTCTAAACCGTCCTTTCTAGACATAGCACCTTATGTAACTTGTACTACTGAGCAACCTTGGCAGAATAATTTCCCTCGGGATAAATAAAGGTTTATCTTATCTTATTTTGCTCTAAGTTCTGCTTCCTATGAAATGGCCTTGAACTCTTTTTGTAAGTTATGAGGTTTTTGAAGCTTTGATGGTAGCACAGTCATCATCTTTTATGGGTTCATTGTTTTGAATGCAGGCACACTATATTTCGTTGTGCTTTTTTTGTTTGTTTGTTCAAAAGCAAAAAGAAATACTTATCAGCAAGTGTATCCATGGTAACAACCCGCTGCCACGAAGCAGGAGGCGGTACTACTTCCTAGCTTTAAATATCACAGATTGGAGGAGTTCTTTGGATTACAGGCTCCTGCTGTAAGCGTGAGGAATAACGATCGAGGTGTTCCTGCCTGCAACTTCCCTTCATTTTGAACAAGGAAGAGGTTATTCTTTGTTATATCGATATAATAATGCTCTCGGAGATCTTAATGGAGACAGCCAGCAGCCTTAATACCCACAGTCATTGTACATTTATGATTTTAATATACAGTTTTCATGATAAAGTTCTTTGATAAACAAAAGGACAGTTTTTGGCTATATAAAAAGCTATTTAGAAACCAGTGACTAGACTTAGAGACAACAGTGGTTGTGTGCTTACAGATTCAGGTATCAAATACAGACACATTTTGCTCAGAGTGAAGAGGATACTCACAAAGTTTAGAATAAACATCTCACTGACTGATTTACAAGAATCACTTTGAACCACGTTACTACACACTGAGTCGTTTAGAATGAGATACACTCCCAAGAAATATGCAGAGAAAAATACTCAGGGTCAGGAGGTCAATTCACACCTCAGCTCCATCAAGAAAACAGGGCATAAATACATCTTGTGGAGAGATTTATTGGCAAATTCTCAGCTGGTGCAAGTGTGTAGATAAGCTAAGATCCCAATCACACCCAGTATTCTAACAGTAATCCTAATAAAAAAGTGTGCAGAGCCTTGTGTTGCTATGTTCCTGCTCATTTCCTCTATTAAATTAGCCTCAACCTGAGATGAAAATCCACCTGGACCTCTTGGAGCTCATAAAGTGGTTTTCACAGTCAAAGCTGCTGCGCTCAGCACGTGGGCGACTCTGGCAGAATAAAAAAACAGCCTTTATCCAAGCTGTCTTCCTACTGCGTCCGTGTGTGTGTGTGTGTGTGTTCTGGGTATTTGGCCGGCCCGGGTGCAGTCAGAGCTCACACGATTTATGCTTGGCAGCGATATTCTTTGTGCTGATGGCGCTGAGAGTAAAGCGACCTCCGTCCTGACAGAGACAGAGATAGTGTGCTACCACCACAAGAGACAGACAGAGAAGGTGTTTGGCAGTGCAGAATTGTATGCAAAAGATTAATTGCAATATACAGAATACCAACGAACATCACACCTGGGTCATCACAGTCAAGTTCGCTATCTTGGTTATACATATTTGAAGAAATAGACTTAAGCAGATGCAATAAAAAATTATTTCTTTTTCCAAATTCACAAACCAAAGCAAACTTGTTAGCCAAACACCCATCATGTACCAATCATGTTCAGGCTGTTCAGGTTTCAGATCTACGATGGTTCCATCAGAATCGATGACACCGTTTGAACCTCGTTTTGACCCAGGTCTGATGATTAGGATTAACAGAACAGATTTACAGTACAATACACCGGTAAATTTAGACACCGTAAAGAAACATTTCATCGGTTCACCTGGAAAACTCAAGTAATCAAACTGTATAGAGGATCAGATGGCAAAAAACTGGAGAGAGAGTGAATGTGTATTTTGTAGGCAGCACTTTATTATGCAGTAATTACCTAGAATTCACTAGGTAATTGTGAGGCTAGGTAATTGGTCCATCCATCCATCCATCCATCCATCCAGTCCCTGTCCTTAGCCACGTCCTCCAGTTCTTCCTGAGGGATCCCATGACGGGCTGGATGGGATATTTAATCCTTCTAGCATTTTGTACAAATTATTTGTACAAAACTAGGAGTATTTGCTGTCATTTTAAGTAATTATTGGCACAAAGTAACTATCTGTATCATTTACAGTCTGCAATTACCTAGTATTTATGAAAAAATTATTATTGGCACTTATTTGCTATATATATATCTATATATACACGTATGTATACATATACATATATACGTATGTATATAAAGTAAACATAACTTAAAACTAATAGTTATATTTACTTACCTTTTGTAAGTAAATATCTGTGTATGTATGTGTATATATATGTATAAAAAAAGATTAAATTGTTGATAATTACAGCACCAGTTGCTATGTTTTACATCAGTACTGAATACAAGATATTGTATTTCTGTACCAATAATGACTAAACATAGATACTAGCATCTATTACAGTGCATTTAACTACTTTTTTTTATAAACAATATTTGCCAGTTACCTAACAAACACCGCTTACTACACTTAATGAAGTGCTGCCATACTTACAGTGGCGCTGTCATAGAGGACTGAGAGGCTTTTCTAATGAAAAACAACTTGCCAGATGATTTCATCAATCAGCGCCATCAATCGGTGAACTCAGGTACAGAAAACCTGCAGCCTCTCGACCCTCCATGGTACTGGTTTGATACTCATCTAAAGTGTAGCAGTGGCAGTTCAATGGACCTCTACACTGATTTTTTTTTTTTTTTTTTTTTTTTTTTCACCTCATGATTGGTCACCTGGAGTTCTAAATAACTGCATGAAGAAACGTAGAACGTAGCTTGATTGCTTGCGATTCAGAGTCGAACCAATGGATTTGTTGTTTACAGCGCATTTATGATAAGAGCACCAAAGAGTGTACAGGATATATATACAGCCCAAAGCGTAAGGCGTAACATGATGCAACGGTGTAGTGCAGAGATTTTCCTGTCTGTGCTGCGTCCATTTCTGTAGATCCCACTGTGTTATTGTGTCTTACTCTCCACTCTCTTCTTATTCATTCCATCCGATTTCATATGTAGTCCATTTTTTTTATTATCCAACTAAGTCCAGTTTTACTCCAGTGACTCCATTCAAGTCCATTTTAATTTTTCTCTACATATTGTATGCTGACAGATTTGTGTTGTATTCATTTGTCCTCCACAAAGCGAGAACAGGAATGGTCTCCTTATGTTTCCCCTCCAGACTCATTTCCACAGAGACATCCTGCTCGTTTAATTAACATAAGCCTAGTTCCACAGCCACAAAGGCTACGTATGTGTGCACCATTATACGAACTGAACATTTACTGTAAAGTTGAAATAGTCTGTAAACTGTGTGTAAACTGTAAACGGAGTCCTGTAGGTCTACAGACAGTGTAAGCCTACATGTTTAGTTGGAATCTGCTTTGAATTATCATACGGTGTTGCCATCTCTGATGAATGAGCTTCATTCTCATCACAAATTTGCTAATGTTTAAATATGGATGTACTGTATGTTGATTTCTGGTGATGATTCCATGAACATGAAGGAGGTGCACCCTTACTGGTCAAACGTAGTGAGGTCTGCGGAAAACAGCAGTTTGGTATGAAGGAATAAACCTGATTTCAAACCTCTTGTGAGGAATCAGACATCAGATTCCATCTGACTGTGGGAAACATTTAGGCATACAAGGTCACAGCATGGAGGTTTTTTTAGAGTTTAAAGATTCAGGCATGACTGAACATTTGAAGATGACTGGTGTGGAGTTACCGTAAAGATTTGTACTGTTTTAGAAGTGCATCGTAGCATAAGCGCAAACAAGACTGGCTTTATTAGTCTTCCTGGAAAAAAATGAGTTATGCAGTTACTGCAAAGGACACTGACTGAATGTGATTATCCAGCTTCCAACTTCATCTGTGCACCCATTTGAAATCTGACTAGACTAGGTAAGGCAGCTCTCTCCTAGCCCAGTCTGAGAAACACTAGCCACAGGCTAATGGAGGCCAGTGAAATCTCCACCCCTGATGAGGGATGTCACTTCAGCAGTTGGAGCCGGCAGGCGTGTAGTTACTCAGCTCTCTGCGGATGGTGCTGAAGGGCGACAGCTCCAGCTCGGTGGTGCACTCGTGTTCGTTATCGTCGCTGGCCGTGGCTGAGGAGGGCACGTGGTTACAGCAGCAGCAGCAGCAGCAGCAGCAGTCTAAGAAGGCCCTGCCGAGAGGACGGCATAGGAGGAGCAGCAGCGCCGGCGTCACGGCCGCCCGGCAGAAGAGCAGCAGCTGGGAGAGGAGATGGAGGACGGACATGGCGTGCTCGGGCACGCCGGCAGCCATGTACGCAGACACGATGTTGCAAATATTCTCAGGCACCACGCAGGCACCATAAACGATTGCCAGCGCCACCACAGTGCAGTTCATCTGGCTCTCCAGCCGGATCTGCTTCTTATTGCTGCGCACGCTGGCCTGCTCGGCATGCCGGATCTTGCGCGCCGTCACCAAGGAGCACCCGATGGTAAACAGGGTAGGGAGGCAGAAGTAGCAACCGAAGCACCACCAAAGCCGGGCGCCCTCGTAGGTCAAGCCCAGCACGTAGAGCATATCAGGAAGTGAGGTTGATATCCTGATAATGCAGCGTTCCACAGGAGGCTCGTCTGGGATTCCTGTGTCTTCTACCACTAGCTGTCGAATGAGGAGCTCTGGGAGAGCCAATAGAAGAGCTCCGATCCAGATCACCGCCAGCTTGGCCGTAGTAGAGGTGCAGTTCTCAATCATCTCGTAGTACATTTGGACATTGGTGGCTGCACGGAAGCGGTCGATGCACAGAGCACAAAGGGTGAAGGTGGTCACGCCCAGGGAGGCCACCTGTGGAAACACGCAAAGACAGAAAAATTCTGATGAGATCAGAATCAGCACATTATGAATCTTTCTATGCATGAACTTCCATGATCTTGCCGGCAGCGCTGAATGAGCCAGAACAGCCACAAATCCCTCCATCCTCCCTGGGGACTCTCCTCACATCTTCTTTGCCAGCTACAGTATGTCTCTCCCCTTCCTGTCCTCCATCCCTCCCTTCTTCCCTCCCTTCATATCTGACTTAATTACAGCAGCTACCCAGATGGCCCCACTGAGCCAAAGCCTGAGCGCTCTAAACACATCCTGGACAGATCGGAGATGTACACATGCTACAAGATGTTCTGTGTTTTGTTCTGATTGACACATGCACGCACATACACACACACATACGGAACTCCTAACCTAATGAAGGGAGAGCATACGGAACAGTGAGCGGTAAGTGGAAGAGACAAACCACCAACTGGCTCCAGGTCTCTGAACAGTGGCTGTGATCAAAGTGACTCTGTTGTGAACCCAGAAGGCTTAAAACCTGCTGTCATTCCATAATAATTATTAATTAGGTGTTTAATATAATGCACTTTCCATAACAAAGCAAAAGCCCATTCAAGCCAAGCATGCTTACGTGAGCTTATCTTGCAGATCCATGTGTTGAAAGCCAGAGATAAGAAATCTGGCACGAAGCCTGTTTTAATCTGTTGTCAGCTGTTTTTAGCTGGTATAAATAACAGAAGATCAAAGAAAAGTTCATTATTTTTATATAAAGTTGCAGCAAAAAAAAGTTGCATGTTTTTGAAGGCATTCACCATCAAAATCTCTAACCTTTAGCGGGACAACAGGTTGCTAACCTGTTCAAAAATCATGCTAGAGTCCATTCGATTTACATTACTTGTATTTTGTAGTGGGAACATTAAATTAAAGGATTATGCCACCCATTTTGCATGTTTGAGCCTAATATATTTCATTTTCATACATGTAATGTTACTGACAATCATNCCCATTTTGCATGTTTGAGCCTAATATATTTCATTTTCATACATGTAATGTTACTGACAATCATTTTCTAAAGGATAAAACCATTTTTCAGCTTTCCTGATATTTTGTAAAACCTCTTAATCTTTCAAAATCAAATATTCAAACAGTGCACCCACCTTAAAAATTGTTTAAGGTGGGTGGTTCACGGTCATTTAAATTTTTCCATAAATGCAGGTCTTCTTTTGGGACTATATTCCCCAGTGGAGACATACATTCACTCCGCGCTTTTTATTGCGCTTAAACGCTAAAATTACGTAACTTTAAAANGAAACCAATGGAGGTCTGGAAGGTAGGAAAAACATTTTTAATTCACCATTCCAGTAGTATGCTTTGGGAAATGATTGTCAGTAACATTATGTTTACGAAAATTGAATATATTAGGCTCAAACATACAAAATGGCTGGTATGGTCCTTTAAAGGCAATAAGGGAACCTGGCTTCACGTCACACACATCCATTTTACCACATAACAGATATGAATAGGGTTGTGTTGATCATGCATTTTTCTTTTTGCCCTCAGATTTCTGTCTGTACTGCAATTAAGACTAAAAAGAGAAAAGCAAAGTAAACATACATGGAATTAATGGAGCCCATTCTGAGCTGATGCTACGAGGAAATGCATGTGGAGAAATGCTTATGCTGACTGTTAGCTGAAAGATTTATGCCTATTTTGTTCTGATTCTGGTGCGTGATCCTTGAAAAAAAAAAAAAGATTTATTGGCTTAATATGGCTACAACTGAAATTTGAATGTTCGCTAGTGCATTGCCCGTTCAAAACGTGCCTGTTTGGAACTTTATGGTAACTTAGTTCTGCACGTCCTCCTCAGTTAGCTTTGTTGTAAACCTGTTCAAAAATTAAGCTCGAGCCCATTCGATTTACACGTATTTTGTAGTGGGAACATTAAAGGACCATACCATCCATTTTGCATGTTTGAACCTAATATATTCAGTTTTCATACATGCAGCGTTATGGGATGGGGTTGAGACGTGGCACTGGACCGGATCATATGCTGCCACGCCTGGAGCGTATCCTGCCGCGTGGACTACTTTTTACCAGCACAGCTCATTTCAAGAACTGCTCATCCAAACAGCTTCACACGTGGCGCTGCACGTCCTTGATCCTGAGCAACAAACCTGCCGAATTTCAACTTCATTCTAGATTCTACAGATATTGGTGCCACAGACAGATTTCTGTCTTTATAGTTAGATGTAAACTTTATCTAAAAAAAAAAAAAAAAAAAAAAAAAATGCAGTTTTCCACCTAAGTAGCATTTGGAGGTGTGAAACATAATGTCCCTGAAATCTGAGATTCTAACACAAAGCAGCTCCGCTCACTTTGTATCCTGATGCACACCGTCAATATGGATATCAGGCCCTTAAACTGCTGCTGTTCATCCATCCGTGCCTCTCCACAGCTCATTTGATTGCAACACGATGCCTTACAGTAAACAAATCATCAGATTTGGATCTGGATTTTATATAGCCTGTACTGATCAGTTTCACAAAACACCTGAATCTGCCCTGACGCTAATCTGGTAGATCGGCTCAAAGTGTCCCAAGAAGCTAAGCTGGCGTTTGTCTTCATTCTTATCGCTGAAAAAAGCTTATTATCAAGTTCTCCACGCGACCCAGTTCTTTCTCTGAACTAAACTCTTACACAACATGACCCACACATACACACACAGAAAGGTGCTAGCATATGGTGAATATTTCATGGCTTGAACCATGGGGCTGGAACGGCTCTGAAGGCTGTCATGTGGGACCAGGAAACCTCGGCTTTGATCAGCGCGTTGGGGTGGAGAGAGAGAGGGCCGAGCGAACAAGCACAGCTTTGTACTGGAGAGAGATGAGAGAGAGAGTCCAGGAGTCAAGCCTGGCGGTGTTTGTGAGTGTGCGTGTGTTATGCAGATGAGGCGACCAGCAACGCAGAACAAGAACGAGATAAAGGGACGAATGAGAAAATACGAGCGAGAGAGGAAGAAAACGGTCCGATAATCCGGAACGTTTTCAGGATCATTAATAATGCTAATGTGGCGTTTCTTCCACACGGCAGCCTGAACCCTGCCATGTTCATTTTACCTGATCATACGACGACAGGCCTGCCTGCCGCAGAGTTTTACAGTCTTATCATTTTAATGTTACTACTTGTTTGAAATAATAATGCTATTAATTCAGGCTGGAAAATCCTGATTAAACAAGATAATAATTTTAGCTTTTGGCCTCACTTTGCCTCAAAACTCCCTCGAATGAGCAGTCAAATGAACAATTATTAAATTGCAAGGTTTACTATTATTGCATTATTTATTTATTATACCTTGACTCGTGGAAAATATTTAATTCTGGCATAGTTTTGGTGTATGTTGGTGTACATACTGGCCATTTTGCATGTTTAAGCCTAATTTTCATATTGTGCTTTCAATATTTTATAATATATTTTCACTTTTCATACATGTTACGTTCCTGACAATCATTTCCCAAAGGATAAAACCGTATTTCAGCTTTCCTGATATTTTGCAAAATCTCTTAATCTTTCAAAATCAAATATTCAAGTGATACACCCACCTTAAAAATCCATGTTTCTCCTGCTAATAGTTACACAGCCTTATGAAGTCACGGTCCTTTAAATTTTTCCATAAACGCAGGTTTTCTTTTGGGACTATATTCCCCGGTGGAGGCATACATTCACTCCACACTTTTTATTGCAATTAAACGCTAAAGTTACATAACTTGTAAAAAAAACCTGAATACACGTCTTGTTGGTGATGATGGATTACCTATCCCAAGAACGTTTACAGTATCAACAAGTTGATTTTAATAGCAGAATGAACTGAAACCAATGGAGGTCTGGAAGGTAGGAAAAACATTTTTAATTCACCGTTCCAGTAGTATGCTTTGGGAAATGATTGTCAGTAACATTACGTGTATGAAAATGGAAAAGATTAGGCTCAAACAATCAAAATGAATGGTATGGTCCTTTAAAAACACTAACCATAGTTCCAGTTCCAGTTTAGCTGCTGTTTTATGTAAATGTGTGAATCAGGTGTAATAATACACTCTGAGGTGTCCTCGTATTTAAAACAATGAATTCAGTGGAAGACATTTTTTTTTTTTATATATCAAGACACCTCATCACACATTATTACTTACGTTTTAATGTTATAATTATTATTATATTATGATCCAAGAATTCCAGTCTTGCACATAATCAGCTTTTTGCCTCTAATTTATCCATGTTTCTGTAAGATTTAAGCTAATGATCACATCTTTAAGTGGTAAAATTTTTTAAAAGTTTTTTTTTTTTTTTTTTTTTTTNTTTTTTTTTTTTTTTTTTTGTTTAGGTTCTGGTCTCATCTCTGCGCGACAGGTAAGTGTGTGAGTGTGTGTGTGTGTGTGTGTGTGCGCGCTGTTCTTTATGATGGCCCATTAACTTCCTGATTAAGGGTCTTGTGAGCCGGCGACACAAAAGCACCCATGTTACTAATTGGGTCTTAACGGGAACCGGTGGAGCCGCCCAGGCAATATTGTGTCTGGAGCTGCTGTCAGGGTAATGGGTGCTACCAGGTGATGAATGAGCTAATGTAGAGACACAACCTGTGGACACACACTGCTCAAACACACACCTCAAACTGAGAACGCCCATCTGCATGCACTCACAAAACCGTGCTTATGTGTGCACGCAGACATTCACCATAAAACACAGCGCTCATAGTTGCGATGAGAACAAACCGGATACACACACACACACACAGTCTTAATGAACCAGGGAGACAAAGGGTTATTACAGCTGCAGTCTTTCTAGGCTGAGTGTGTGTGTGTGTGTGTGAGAGACCCAGCATAGGCTACACCAGGCCATAACTCTAAGCAGAGAGACCCTGCCGCTGACAGCCACCATCCATTCTAACGGCTCGGCTGCCTGGCTGTGAGGCAGAAAATGAGACACAAGTGATGTGTGTGTGAGCGTGCGCACGCTCTCGTGAGTGCGTGTGTCCGTGCATAATAGTATAGGTGCATAATTCTGAGTCTTGCTTTGCAGGTGCATGTGTGTGTGTGGACAAATGTGTGAGCGTAAGTGTGTATCAGGTCAGGATTACAGCAGACAGACAGTTAAATCTGTCCTTGGGGGATGTTAGACACTCCTTTGCCATCATGTTGGAATATCTATTCTATTCTATTCTATTCTATTCTATTCTGTTGCTTTCTGTCTCGATCATTCACAGCATATCTGCGGCAGTTTCTCCCGAGCAATAAATTTCTTGTCACAGTTCTGCATGTCTGGTCAGCCACTCACCTGCCATTTCTGCCTGCCTGGTCCTCAGCT
>VXCM01004848.1:0-45000 GCA_014773175.1 Lucifuga dentata
CGATACACCCACCTTAAAAATCCATGTTTCTCCTGCTAATAGTTATGCAGCCTTATGAAGTCACGACCATTTAAATTTAAAATAATCTTAAATAAGACCATTTATTTTTTCCATAAACGCAGGTCTTCTTTTGGGACTATATTCCTCGGTGGAGGCATACATTAACTCTGCACTGTTTTTTGTGCTTAAATGCTAAAATTACAAAACTTTAAAAAAAACCTGAATACACGTCTTGTTGGTGATGGATTACCTATACCAAGAACATTTCAAGTATCAAAAAGTGGATTTTAATAACGTACCAGAATGAACTGAAACCAATGGTGGTCTGGAAGGTAGGAAAAACATTTTTAATTCACCGTTCCAGTAGTATGCTTTGGGAAATGACTGTCAGTAACGTTACATGGATGAAAAATGAATACATTAGGCTCGCACATACAAAATAGCCAGTATGGTCCTTTAAGACTTAATAATTGACAAAATGACTCATTGAAAGATAAACTAAAAGTGAATAAAAATACATCAATGCCACAAAGGTTCAGATTATTCAGAATTCTAAATTTTAGTATTAAACGAGACAAAGATCTAACCTGGCTAAAAAATAACACCAGTCCTCACCTCCCCCATCCGGTTCTCCAGGCGGACTACAGACGGAATGCTCCGGAGGAAATCCTCTAGGTTTGAGTAGCCGAGTCTCCTGATGGGGATGCTCTCGCCGCACAACTCGCAGTACTCTGCCTGCAGGCGGCTGATGGACACGCCCGTCTTGCTGGACTGGAGCACAGCCCGCAACATTTTCTCAATGGACTCCTGGTCCGACATCCTGATAAATACAGTGCTATTGAAAGAGAAATTAAAATTCTTAGGAAATATAAAGGAGTAAATACTTAGATTTTTTTCAGAAGACACTGTCTCCCAAAGATGAAGATGATTTCCATGGTGGTCTTTGTTTTTGTTGTGTCTGTACTGAGCGATGTCACAATAAATGAAAAAATAATGGATAGCGAGATACCCTCCAGCTATAATTAATAGCAATTTGTGGGTTGAGATAACATTACAAAGAAGCTGTGACGTTACTTTCAGGCGACTTCTACAATCTTCAATCCCATAAAAAGCTTTAAATATGGTTCTTTACTATTTAAAACCAAAACAGTCCACAAAATGAATTCTTTTTTCTGGCTTGATATTCAGGCATACACACACTGTCAACCTAATTCAAATTATTATTATCCCAAATTAAATGCTGTCTTTAATTTCAGACATTTACCATCAAATATGTTGGTGTAATCTGTAAATTTTGGCACAAAAAGGGACAACTGGTTGTTTTCAATAATATTTTTTGAGTTAATAAAATTTTGATTAACCCTAAACGCTCCTGATTGAATATTATTTGGAATGTAATAAAGACGAAATTTCTATTGATAATCCACTGAAAGCAGCGTCTTGTTTCACTAAAAAAAAAAAAAATCTTTATGGAGATTGTAGGATGAACACCGACAAATGTGATTTAAAGGAGATTTTATTTAAATGAAATCATTCTTTTTGGATTTTTGTTAAATTTGGATTAATTCCGCGCATTTCACGACATTAAAACGCTAATTGTTGTTAGCGGAGTTTGGCTTGAGATTGATTTACAAGTAAAACAAAATATAGCGAGGCTAAATAATCCTTACCGATCATACAATAACTAAGTGGAAAAGTATTAATAACTTTCGTCTAAAATGCCGTTATCTCGCGATTTTCGCGAAGGTGATGAACGATAACAAATAAGCCAGTCACCAAATGAGTTCCATTATCGGACACGGTCTTTAAACGGAAACAAACGGAAAAATAGTTATTTATGAATTGAAAGAATTAAAAACTATCGACCTTCGTCCGACGATAGATTAGCTAGCCGTTAGCTAGCTGTAATGGCGACGGACAGCTGAGGTCAAAGTTAGCTAGCAAACTGCTAGCCTGCACTGTTTCGATTGCATTTTAAGCAGTTAAGTTTGTATTATTTCTATCCAGAACTGGCTTATTATAGCTAGCAAAAATATTTTCAGTAGCTAGTCACGTCATATCGAATTCGTTGGCAAAGTCAGATATTTGTGCGGTTGAATTACCTTTAATGGTCAACTAGCCAAACTGTGTGAGTGTAACTTCCGTCGCTGCGATCAAAACCACGTGGACGCTCATCCGTTGGAAAGGTCATTTCCAGGTCAAATCGCTGCAGTTTTAACATAGTTAAAATTATATTTATCCAGAAAACTTCATGTAAACACACTAGTAACTTAATCTACAGAAAACGGACGATGAGGGGTTTCAATACAGAAAGCAGTTAAGTGTTTTCAGAAGAAAAACAAATATGCAGCTTTTAAGTGCTGTGGCAAAAATGAGTAGCAGATGTTTAAGGGTCATTAAACACCCTTCTCCCATCTTTTCAAGAACTCTATTCCTTTAATTATCAATTTCATAATTATTCCACTCATACTCAATATAAACTCAAGCATCCTGCTTGTCCAACAGCTCAGCTACAATTTTGTTACATATAATCAATCTCACAGAATGTCCTGCCTTCTAATTTCATTAATTTGGCTCCTCTTCAGTTCAAGAAAGCTGTGAAAGGATTATTTCTTTCTCAACAATATTATCCATATGGATTTTTACTCTAATTTCTTTGTGTCATGTATATTTCCTTCTGAGTCAGATATTTTGCCAGAATTATTCTAAAAGACTTCAAATGTTTTTTTTCTTTTCTTTTTTCTTTCTTTTTACAATCAGATTCTATAAATTACATAGTGACATGCATACTCTGGAGAATTACCTTGTATGAGCTCCTTGAGGTTTTTTTTTTTGTTTTTTTTTTTGGCATTTTCTCATCACATTCTCTTTTTTGCTTATGTAAATTTTGTATTTTTCTTTTTTTATGTTTGTGTAAATAAACTAAATTAAGTTAATGTACATGAATGACTCAACAAAATGGCAAGCATAAGTAAAAAAAAGTTTTAACATCAACTATTATTCAAATAACCTGCATTTTTATATTTTTGACAACCACACAAATTTTGCTTGAGTGTGCATGTAGTCATATTTACACAGTCCAAAGTCAGACACGTACGCCTCCACAAAATAAATAAAATAGCCACTATGAAGTGCAACCATTACTGAAATATTTCTTCAGTGTATACAGCTATGTAGGAATGCTTATTAATAGCTATTTTCTAGAATAAACCCAATACAGCCTATTGTAACAATCATGCATTTTAGGAGAAAATACTGACATAAAATCAAATGCACTGCACATTATTAGAAGCAGAAAATTAATGTATGAAAATGTTCAACAGTCTTCAGCTAGTGTGACTGTGATCTCTGGTGGCGACTGTAAAACTGCTTGATGATTGTGCGTTTGTGAGGCCATGACAAAAGCTTGCAATGCTGTGTCTGACTGGGAGGATGATGACTGTGGAGGTGATGAAGATGATGAGAGGTGTTGCTTTCTGAGCAGGATCAGATGAGGGTTTCTCAGTAAGGTGTAAAGCAATGCCCAGCGCCTCCTGGCTTTGCTATTTGCAGGATTTTCTTGGGGGGGNGGGGGGGGGGGGGGAAATGGAGAGGAACAATAATAAGCTTTAAATACTAAAAGCTTTCAGAAAATAGTATGAGTTTCAAGAATGATAAAATACATAATGATGAATTAAAAGCACATGCATCTGAGCTCATCTCATCTCATTTTACTGCATCTTATCTCCTCATCCTCATATCTCCTCATCCTCATCTCATCTGCTTTAAAGGACCATACCGGCCATTTTGCAAGTTTGAGCCAAATTTTCATACATGTTACATTACTGATACATGTTACATTACTGATACAACTGTTCATACATGTTACGTTACTGATTTATTTTATCTCCTAATTCCATTGCATCCATCTCGTCTCACTTCACTTCATGTCATCTCATGTTGACGTGTGTAACTGTACAAACATGCGTGCACACACACACACAAAACGTACCAGGTGGTGTGTTGCTGAATGTGGTGTATGCATCGACAGTGTATCTCTGCAGTGTGTTGGATACCAGCAGCTGGCAGAAACACACCATGACTGGGTTGTTGTGATAGTGGTCAGCGAAGATCATCCCGATCCACGTACTGTAGCCTGTGGGAGTGGACGTGTGTGTGTGTGTGTGTGGGAATGTGAGGGGAAACTATTAGATCCTAAATAATAAGAGGAGTCTGATTTTTTTTCAAACACTCCACAATAAGAGCAGTAAAAGATTTTCTTGAGCATACCGGCGTCCATGCCTTCATATCCTCTCTGCATGATGGTCCGGTCTATGCGGGACACCAGCCATGTTCCCACCACCACGCTACACAGCACACGCACTACGCAGTTGGTCAACCCCATCACCACGTTGTAGAAAAAGAAGAAGTAGTTGAAGCAGTGGAAAGCTTTTCTGAAGGAGGAGGAGAAGTTGGCCTCAGATTACAAAGTCCACATCTCAAAGGATAAGGGAGGTTTAATAATACGCTAGTAATGAGTTTATTATGAAAGTATCTGTAATGAAGCGTAGATACCTGTTGTTTAGAGCCAGAGGTTTGTGTTTATCAGTGGGAGACATTTTGTCCTGGAGGAAAAAGATCTGGACCAGAGCTACCTGAAGAATCACCAGGCCAAGAATCAGACCTATGGACAGCCTGAGAGACACAGGAGAAACATTATCTGTCTGTCTGTCTGTCTACATACATACACGGTGAGAGTATTCTTACAGTATGATGGACAGGTTTGTGAGCATGCTCAGTGCTTTGCCGTGCTGTATAGGAAGAACCAGCACATAGACGATCGCCATGGCAAACAGGAATTGAACAAAGTGGACGATCAGGTAACCTACAGAGAAAACACAGCAAATACACGCTCATAAGTAGCTCTCTATGTATTCTAACCCTTGTTTTTCTATGATACATATTATTAAAATGCCATTAGAGAACAAGGAAAAAATAAAAACAGCGTTTTGTGCATGTTTTAAAAATTGGACTTTAAAAGGCTTCACGTGAGCAAAGCAAACAATTAGGCTTTAAAACACTGGAGACAAAAGCCAGATTTATGGGTTTTAGGACTGATCCTGCTGATACATGGTCGTTTTGACAAACACGCTCTAATTTAACAATGAAACCACACCTTATAAATATTCAGTATCCATGCACACATTTTCTTGTTAAGGTGGAACACTGAAATTACACTAATTGAATATTTAAGATTGGTTGTCAAAATGATACAAAGGTTTTAGAGAAGAACAGCCTGAAATGAGCTGAGGAACAGCTTTTCTCTCCTCATCTGGTGAGATCTTGTTGAAAGGTCATTTATCGACCTCTTGGCCACTTGAAACAATGTTCCTACTGCTGTCATTGGACAAAACCAATTTTTGTTGATGAACATTTGTAAAGCAAAGGTTTGATTTATTTTCAGAAAATGTGAAACTCACCCCACAGTGTAAAAGCGATCTGCCATCCAGAGTATCTGGTAATGGAGGCCTACAACCATCAATATGAAAACACATAGGCCAATACTTCAGACACTTCAGACGTGTGTGTGTGTGTGTGTGTGTGTGTGTGTGTGTGCGTGCGTGTGTGTCCGTGTGTAACTTACCACACTGACAGCAGATTTTGGGGTGTGAAACTTCTCAGGAAGAAAACCTTTCTGTCCTTTCCACAGCCTCTTCAGGTGTTTCCTATAGCATCAACAGACCATATGACTTATATGTATGTATGTTGCAGGGCTTCATGTTTCTGTTACCACAATTAAAAATACTTGAATGAAAGGCCAGAAATGACATATTAGTACTGATACACATTTTTAGTCTCTTACCTGTAACATGCCAGGACATGGAAGGTATAGACCACAGAGTTGAGGCTGGCAAAGACGGTGGTGGCGAGCCAAGATTCTATCAATGATTCAATGTAAGATTGATGAAATGAAAGATTCAATGTCCGTTGTTTTGTGTAAAGGTCAGCGTCAACTTTAATCACTTTGAGTGATATATATAGTGTGTATGATATATATACAGTATGTATGTGTGTGTGTGTGTGTGTATATATATATATATATAATATATATTATATATATATATATATATATATACATATAATATTTACACAATATATATATATTACATTTTATATTTACATTATATTGTGTAAAGGTCAGTGTCGAGTTAAATCACTTTCAGTGATATATATATCTCCATCCATCCATCCATTTTCTAAACCCGTTTGTCCTGTTGAGGGTCACGGGGGGGCTGGAGCCTATCCCAGCGGTCATAGGATGAGAGGCAGGGTACGCCCTGGGCAGATTTTCCGGTCTATCTCATATATACATATATATATGTATGTATACAAACACACACACACACACATATATAGTATGTCACATTGTAACATAACATACAGTATCTCACTTCCACCATCTTTCCTACAGTAAAAGAACAAGCATCAGTCACTTAGAAGACAGTCACACCTTCACCCAGTCACCCATAGTAACACACACACACACACACACACACACACACACACACACACACACACACACACACACAAATGCTCCACATAGCCTGACTCACTCCTGGCCACATAAGAAAATTCCTCCAGCTGTGGTATCACAGCTTCCAGAACGTCACTTTGGTTACAAGAAACCAGATGTTCTAATACGTTCTTCCACTCATCTAACTGGTCAAAGGTTGCGTCGCTGAGACTGTAGTCTGCGATCGTCATCTGGAGGAATGACATAAAAACAAGATTAATCAAATATATACAGTATGTTAACTCTATATGTGCCACAGCTTTTGTCTTTACCGTATAGAGGCCTATGAGAGATATAATGGCTGTGCCGATGATCCTGTTGGGGAACTTGAAGTAGGGATCCCAGTCATAGACTCTGCTGCGGAACCAGCTGATTGGCTCGCTGCAGCAGAGAGAGGCGGGTTAAAACTACATAACATCATACGTGTTACACTCAGTATGAGCTCATATATGGAAAGATGTTCTGTTAAGGAACAAGAACTCATATCAACTGAAATTCCATAACAAGCAGCAGCACTTAAAAGCAGCTTTTCCCATGTGTGTGTGCAATGCATGTGTGTGTGTAATGCATGTGTGTATTGCATGTGTGTGTATTGCATGTGTGTATTGCATGTGTCATCATGTATGTGTGTTGCATGTGTATGTAATGCATGTATGTGTATTGCATGTGTGTAATGCATATGTGTGTTTGCATGTGTGCAATATATGTGTGTAATGCTTGTGTGTAATGCATGTGTGTATTGCATGTGTATGTAATGCATGTATGTGTATTGCATGTATGTAATGCATGTGTGTGATGCATATGTGTGTTTGCATGTGTGCAATGCTTGTGTGTAATGCATGTGTGTATTGCATGTAATGTATGTGTGTGTTTTGAGTGTGTGTGTATTGCATGTATGTGTATTGCATGTGTGTATTGCATGTGTAATGCATGTATGTGTGTTGCATGTGTGTAATGCATGTGTGTAATGTAATGCATGTGTTTAATGCATTTGTGTGTAATACATGTGTATGTAACGCATGTGTTTAATGCATGTGTGTGCTGCATGTGTGTAATGCATGTGTGTATCATGCGTGTGTGTATTGCATGTGTGTGTAATGTATGTGTGTGTATTGCATGTGTGTGTGTGTGTTGCATGTGTGTGTAATGCATGTGTGTGTGTTGGTGGTCTACCTGTGTGCAGGTGGTTTCCTCAGCAGTCTCCTCACATGCTGCACCTGGTGCTGCTGCATAAACTCCTCCAGGTCCTGGCAGCACATTCACCATATTAATGCTCCTCAAGCAGTGTTACCAATAATCAATACACACACACACACACACACACACACACACGCATGCACGCATGCACACATACACTCATACTAACCTCCTGTTCCAGTTTGAAGTGTATTCGAACAGCTTTGACCAGTATGTAGATAAATCGTCCAAAGAGGAAAATGAGGGACAGAATGCAGGGCCACTGGATGATTATCTTCTGGTATTTACCCAAAACCTAACAACACACACACACACACACACACACACACACACACACACACACACACACAGACTTATTCAATTATTCATTCGCTGGTATGATATCTCCACTAAATATCCAGAATAAAAGCAGAATGAGATCAAAGTACACAGCTGCTGAAGTCACATGACCAGGCTTGCTGTGTTCTGATTGGCCAGCATGCTAGGCTGAGTACTCACCTACCTTACCAGCAGGACAGGTGAATGTATCCCAGGCTGAAACAACGATCCTACAAACCAGGAAAAAAAAACCCATGTCATTTCTTTGTAGAGCAGTTAAAATCTAATCTGATCTAATATGTTATTCTATGTTTTTATTTCTACTTTTACTTTTATGAGCTGGTTTTTCAGCTTGTTGCTTCTGGAGAAACTGTAGAAGAAACCTAGAGCAGAACACATTTAGAGTCCCCAAAGCTTCGTGAGATGGTATTTTGTAATGTGTTGCACACTAAATAATCTTGTACAAATAAGATATCACCTTATGAAAATTAGATAATTAGATGGTGGAAACAATATGTTCTTCTTGTGGAACTATTTTGTTTTGAAGAAAATGATCTAGTGCAAATAAGTTTGTGTGAAACTGATATTGTCTTGTGTCAACAAACACTGTAATCTTGTGTGAATATCTTGAGTGGACAAGATAATCTTATTAGAATATCTTGGATGACCCATACTGTATATTATTATCTGGGAGTATTTTGAGTCAACAACATACAGTACTATCTTGTGCAATAATACCTTATTTGCACAAAATTATCTATTGGAAACAAGCTACTACTTTATGTAACCAAGATATAACCTGTGGGAACAAGTTATTATATTGTTCAAAAAATAAGATAACACACAGGCTAATGTTGACCACACAAGATAAAAAATACCATATTTTGGGGCTTCAGGGACTCAGGGATATCTAAAATGAATAAAAGTTCACCACGCCAGCGAGTAGAAGATTCCCAGCACCGCCCCCACTGCTCTGAAAGGCGTGGACAAACAGGCGAAGAAAGGAAAGAAGGCCAGGCCAACTTCCAGAGCTCCAACCAGGTACACGATGGCTGAGAAAAGGAAGACATCACAGAGGCGTGAGACTTTCCTCTCTCTCTGTTTGGTGTAGAGATCTTAACAGACTTAGAGGACGATGGCGGCGAGGTACCTGTGGCCCAGGAAGGGACGGTGAAGGGGACGTAGCGTTCAGAGAAGAGCAGCAGGACGCTGGAGGACACGGAGCCAAACGCAAAACCGTAAGACCAGCGGTTACTGAGGCCACTGATCGTGTCCAACGGCCTGAAACAAAAAACATCAAAACCAGAAAGACTAAGGTCATATGGGGGACATCATGTACTATGCCTTAAAGGACAATACCAGCAATTTTGCAATAAATACTACCCCATACATGTTCTGTTACTAACAGCAAATTTCCAAAACTCAAAACTGTATTTAGTTTTTCCTTTTATTTTGCCCAATCCCAAAATCTTTCAAAAAAATAATAAAAATAAAAAAAAATAATAATACATTTTATTTGTCGGCGCCTTTCAAAACACTCAAGGACACCGTACAATACATCAAGAAAGGAATTAAAACAGCATGAAATTAAAAAGGATTCAATTACAAAAACACTTAACATGTAATTAAAACTGTGACATTTGTGGTCATTTATAAAGTAAGTTATCATTTACATAACAGCTACTAAACCCTTAATTTGATTGATTAATTGATTTGACTGATAAAAATACATCCATCCAGCTCACATCTACTTGAATGCTTTGAATTTATTCCGCCACAATTTTGTCACGACTCTTCCTATATTTTCTAATCTTTACTAAATTTTCTAGATAATTTAGTATGTTGTTGTAGTTGTTGACTTACACCACAACGCCAAAGCGTCCCGCCAGGAAGGGCAGTCTGTGATCGATGGTGAGTCTCCGTGATCGTCTCTGGAGGAAGGAAAGGACTCCAGCAATCAGCACCTGGAAGAAACATCTCAAATCCATGACATAAAGAAATGCAGTGACTAATAATAAATTAAAAAACACCATCCTGCCATGATCCTAACAGAAGGTCTCAGGTTTGATTCCCATGGTGTGTGCGTGATCGGCCATGTGTGTCAAGGTGTATTTATTCAGATGGGATGATGATAATCAGCAAAATTTTGTACTAAAAACAAAAGAATGAAATCATTGTATCTACATCAACCTTTCTAGAATTTTCCAGCCTTATTTCCATGACGTTGTTGACTCACAGCTGGGATGAGTGAAAGGTGCAGGAAGAGGTTCATGGAGATTCCATTATGACATTCCAGAGCTGTGGATCCCCTGCATGAACATGAAACAATCAATATGATATAATAATCTAATACAGTTATGATGTACTAAAACCAGTCTAAAAATGGATTAAACTAAGAATGGAGCTGAATAAAACAGAGCAGAATTGAATGGAAATTTTGCAAAACGGAAAAGAGAAGCTAAAAAAACAAAAGAGCTCTAAAGTGAAGCTGGAAATTATTAACACTTCATAACACAACTTCATAATGTTAAAACAAAGCAGTTTGTCTAAGACCCAGAATTTGATTTTCTGTTGATTTTTTTCACAATTCACAACAGCTGCAATCACTTTATTAACCCTAAAATGAAGATTTCAATGAACAAATAGATGCTAGGTGTTAAATATTTGTACGGCAGCGAGATGCGCCGTTTTTACTCACGCTGGTTCCATTTGGTTTCTTATCACCAAAGATAAGTTCTGAAGTCAGAGGAGCTTTTTCTCAAAGCGCTGCACTGTAAGGACAAAAGGAAGCGACTGCAGACAGATGCCACTTCTCTGTTTCCTGCTTTCAATCATGTGACTCGCTCTGTTGACCTTTGACCTCTGGATTCAATGCTGTTTCTGCTTTTAATACCTCTCGCCTTTGCTGTTGTACGTTTTGCCTCTGTTGCCTCTCTTTCTTCTCTTGTGCGCATGCACAAACACACACACACACACACACACACACACACACACATTATTGAACGCTACGTTACTCAGTATAAGTTCTGCAAACATGAGCTCTCAGACAGAGATAACCAACAGATCATTCACCTGCTTCCAGGTTAGGAAGGAATGTCTGTCAGATTCCATTTGGTAAATGACTTCTTTCCTTTCCTTTCCTTTCCTTTCCTTTCCTTTCCTTTCCTTTCCTTTCNCATTTGGTAAATGACTTCTTTCCTTTCCTTTCCTTTCCTTTCCTTTCCTTTCCTTTCCTTTCCTTTCGTTGATGAGATTTGGATAGTAAGGAAGATAAGCTGCACAGAAATGGATTCTATATATCAGCATGGACGACTTATGTCAAGCAAATTTTAGATGAATGCAGATTTTCTTATCTCTGGTTTTCACAGAAGTGTGACAAAATTAACTGGCTTAAAAAAAAAAAACTTCTGAAAACAGACTAGAAGATCAGTTTCTACAGAAGTTACAGCAGATGTCATCTTGCGATCTTTATGTTGAATTTAAGAAGGAGTCTAAGTTTGAAAAGTATTTATTAGAACAAAATAGGAGGCAAAGACGAGCAATTTGTGACTTTAGACTTGCCAATTCTAAAATTCCAAAGGTTACTGGAGCATATTTAGGGTTAGAAAGGAAAAATAGAAAATGTAAATTATGCAACGACAACTATGTTGGGGATGAATATCATGAACTGTTTGAATGCACAAATATGGAAATTATACAATCTAGAGAAAAGTATTTGCTGAAGTATTATATTAAGTGTCCATCTATGTTAAGTTATTGCAGTCAGAGAATCCAAAAATAATCTGTAAACTTGGTGTCTTTTTGAAAAATGAGTTAGTTCTGTTTAAGTGATTTAGGTTGTTTTTCTTTTTTCACCCATACTGCTTACCTTCACATGTATTGTTATATGTATTGTTTGTACTGCATACCATTTGTATGGTCACGGGTCTAATAAAATGAAATGAAAAATGAAATGGATTTTGTGGAAATAAAAAGAAAGCATCACAAAGATCTGTTCACTGCTGAATATCATTTATTTCCCTTGGCAATGACAGGGATAATATCTGGTTCTCATTTTGGGCATCCAGATTGGATGGATTATTGGTTCCTGTTTTGTGACTTTTGATTGTTGGGTCACTTCCTGGCGTTGCTCTGCAGCGTCAGCAGCTCTCCTCCTTTGTAATCAATATGTCCTTCCTGGTTAATCTGCAGAAAGATTCATAGGACATGACGTGACTGTGATTTAACTTCTGAATTTCCCCAAACATCTTTGAGATTCATGGTGCATTCAAGTACAGTCAGATTTACACATTCTCATGAAGAGTCCACATAAATGACTTGAAGTTGTAAGTGGAAATCTAACATCACAACTTGAGATGTATGCTGACTTTTTTTTCCTTAAAATGGAAGTTTATCACCTCAAAACAGTCTCATTAATTTTTTCAAAATTTTACAAATAAGACATTTTAAAATTTAATTAAAAAAGTAAGAATTTTCTAGAATGAAGTCTCACTGAGTTGATTAATTCAGAGGATTAAAACACAAATCTGTACCTTAATGTACTTTAAAGCCAAAAAAAAAAAAAAAAAAAAAAAAAAGCCTTCATCTCCTCTAATGACTACAGATCCACACAGGAAAGTTTTTGGACAAAAAGTTTATAAAATTCATGACTTGACTCTGCCAGCAGAGGGCGTCTGAGGTCAGTGGAGGCATTAGGGTGGTGGGAGTGGAGCAGCTGTGTGTACTCACTGTCTTTGCACACACAGGGCACACTCGTTGGCATACGTGTTTCCGTCATTGCCACATATGGGGGCAAAGTTCATCGGACATGCATCGATGTTAGTGCCAGGACAAGATGGCTGCCAGGAAAACAACAAAAAACACACATAGGACTGAATGTGACACACCTAGTTATCAGCAACCAATCACTGAGCCACGCAACCCACCACCCAACCAACCAACCAATTAATCAGCCACCCACCCAACCAACCAACCAATTAATCAACCACCCACCCAACCAACCAACCAATTAATCAGCCACCCACCCAACCAACCAACCAATTAATCAGCCACCCACCCAACCAACCAACCAATTAATCAGCCACCCACCCAACCAACCAACCAATTAATCAGCCACCCACCCAACCAACCAACCAATTAATCAGCCACCCACCCAACCAACCAACCAATTAATCAGCCACCCACCCAACCAACCAACCAATTAATCAGCCACCCACCCAACCAACCAACCAATTAATCAGCCACCCACCCAACCAACCAACCAATTAATCAGCCACCCACCCAACCAACCAACCAATTAATCAGCCACCCACCCAACCAACCAACCAATTAATCAACCACCCACCCACCCAACTAACCAACTAAACACCCAGCCAACCAACCATCCAACCAACCAACCAACCAACTAAACACCCAGCCGACCAACCAACCAACTAAACACCCAGCCAACCAACCAACCAACCAACCAACCAACTAAACACCCAGCCAACCAAACATCCAACCACCAAAACATCCAACCNAACCAACCAACCAACCAACTAAACACCCAGCCAACCAAACATCCAACCACCAAAACATCCAACCACCAACCAACCAACCAAAAATCCAACCAACCAACCAACCAACCAACCAGCCAATGTTATGGATAAATTACATTTACTGCTTATGCATTGCATTAATCATTGATCCTGACTATACAATTAGTCAAATTGCATTTAACATTTTGACCTGAATGACCTCGTTAACAATGTTCTTGTCCTATTAGAAAGAACCGTGTACTCTGAAGGGAATGTTCCAGTCGGTAAAGATATGACCTGGGTGAACGTCATCTTCCTTATGAACGTAACTCAACTATGTGAAGGAGTTTCTGTTTATAGAACAAAGTGCACCTGAAGGTGATGATGAGGTTTGTGTGTGGTTATAACAGATGATTATAACTTAGTCTCACTGAGAGATATTTATGGATAGAAGCTCGTCTCTCCTGCTTGAAGCATTGTAATAAAAGATACTTTAAGGAAGAAGTAGCCAGAGTTTATTCGTGTCTCATATTTATTTAAAGAATATTTCTACCATATAGTCAATGAGAAATTTCCACAAAACCAACCAACCAACCAACCAACTGACCAGCCACCAACCAACCAGCCAACCAACCAACCAACCAACCAACCAGTAAAACATCCAACCATCAAAACGTCCAATCAACCATCCATCGTTCTCCCACAGCTTGCATTAATGATGCATCACCTTTCTCAGCAGCCCAGAATTCTTCTTGGCATCTGAGAAACACAAAAAAATGGACAAAATCAGCAACACGCTGATAATAGTGACTCTTCCACTATTTAACACATCTGTTCCTTCCAGTTCAGTTTACATGTAAATACACACTGTGTCTAACTCTACTACATGATTACATGAAATATACTGGGATGAGAAAAATATACTACAACATGCAGTCCATGTTAAAGGCATTATTTCAGCATGAATGTAAATATTCTACATGTAAACGTGAGGCTCCAATTTTATATACTGTATGTGACATTACTATATGTAGGTACATAATATGTATATTGTTAAAAATGTATGTAAAATAGATGTATTTTATATTTTTCAAAGCCTCTATAGAATGTGGAAATCCTTGCAAAAACAAGAGGCTCCTTCTATACTGACAATAGAAAACAAAGGTTATTTATAGGAAGATGCTATATGTTATTATTATTATTATTATTATTATTATCATTATTATTATTATTATTATTATTATTATTTTCTGTTACCTGCAGCCAAAAAGATGAGCAGGAGTCCAAAAAAAACAACTTTTCCAGTCATGGTGTCGGCAGATGAACGAGTCAGAGTTCAGACAGTAAGCTAACATTCTGCTTGTGGGAAAAGGGCAGGTGAGAGATGTGGGAGTGGACACACACACACACACACACACACACACACACACACACACACACAGTTTCATGCAGATTAGCCTTAACTTGCTCAGACTTGTGTAAATAAATCCAGCGTCAACTCAGTTGTTCCGTCGGTTTCTTTTCTTGAAAAAGATCATATTAGTATTTAAAAAATGCTCATACAAGAATAGTATTTTTGTATCATTGTTATCACACAAAAAAAACTATGGAGCCTCTTCGGGGTCATATGTTAAAAAAAAAAAAGTGGGTAAAATGAAAAAAAAGGACATCCCTAAGGGGACATGGAAAAAAAAAACAGCTGGAGGCTAAAAATAAATAAATAAATAAATAAATAAAAAAAAAACAAAGGAGAAAAAAGGCCATTTTTTTTCTCCTTGTTTTGTTTTTTCTTCCATGTCCCCTTAGGGGCGTCCTTTTTGGTTTTTTACCCCTTTTTTTTTTTTTTTTTTTTTTTACATGACCCCTAAGGGGCTCCTTAAAAAACTGTTTCTTGAACACTGAATGAATAACACTTCTGATGATAAAAATGTTTTCTATGATGGCTAAATATGCAGAATTGAATAAATCCAGTGTCAGAAAAGAGGCCAAGATGTTTGTTTTTTCAAAATGTATGAACTTTATTTGTTCATGTAAATAGTAACTATACACAATAAGTAACAGACTCAAACAGCTGTTGTTTAATACTTCAAAATGTAAACAAATAATAATAATAATAATGAGCATGAAAAGATAAAATCGTTATCTTGGTACTGTATAGTTTTAATCTCTCACTCTCATGTCTTCTCTCCGTCAGGTCTAAGCGATCATTCTCTAGTTCAAGTTTCATGCTGCTGATGCCGCGTAGCTTCACGCTCTGACGTCTCACATCTCCTTTTCCTAAACCTGATCGCTAGAACTAGAATTTCTAGATCTGTGAGGCAAACAGCTGCTGTGCCTTTAAAGTGCTCAAATCTAGCAGAGGAGTTTGTTGGTTGAAGCTTGGACCCTTGGTGTTTGTAGCAAAGTCAGTCTGAAGCCTCTCAGCATCTTTTAGATCCAAAAATAAGAGAGGAGATTCCAAAAATTGGAACCCTGGCTATGATTGTTGGACTATAAAGCACTTGAAGCAACTTCTCCTTGATGGTCCCTGTTTTTGTTTGTCTGGCTTGTTGACTAGCTGTGGAAAATGTTGTAAATTTTGCAGTGTAAAACCAACATGTCAGCTTTGGGTCTAGAATGTGAATTACTGAGTAAAAAATGGGTTAACGTCTCTGTGGTAGCTTATAGAAAAATATTAGAATTTGGCAACTTCACAAGAGAATAGACACAGTCAATTTGCAGTCTGATGAGAACACAGATTGTATATATGTGTGTGTGCTTTTGTTGCTGAAAACACGAGGAGGAAGTCTGAGTTAATAAAATGAAAAAGGAAACCTCCTCAAGATGATGCTGGTAGATCAAACATACATATTCAGCTCCGTTTGGCACAGGTAATGTTTGCTACTCGACAACATCACAACATTGTTAATCTACATAATATCCATGTCTGTGCGGCTCAGATTTGAAAACGCTCTCCTCCTGCCTTTCCGTAGAAAAGCAAATGTTTCTCGAACAGGTTTCGTCTTTAGATCCCACACAATCATCCTCTTCAGGAACGGGAGCTAAAGCTTTTTGCAGTAACATTTTCAAGTTTAAAGGACCATTCCGGTGATTTTTGCATGTTTGAACTCAGTAAATGCAGACCTGTTACATTGCCGCCAACCATTTTAGAATTGTTTTTCCTACCTTCCAGAAAGCCATTGCTTTCAGTTAAATCAAAATTAAATATATAATTTTTTTTTTTTTTTTTTTTTATTTGTTTAAGTAACATAATTTTAGGGTTTCAACATGGATTCACATGGAAGAAAATGTACAGAATTTCTCCTTCAGGGGAATACTGTCCCAGGAAAAGACCACTTTTACTGAGAAATTAAAAAGACCCTGCCTTCTACAACCGTGCGCAAGTAGCAGGTGAAACATTGAATTTTAAGGTGGATGTTATCACCCGAACTTTTGATTTTGAAAGACAAGTGGATTTGGCAAATAACAGAAAAACTAAAATACATTTTTATGTTTTGGAAAATGGTTGGCAGTAACGCAGCGTGTGTGCAGGTAGTATTATTGGGCTTAACATGCAAAATCACCGGTATGATCCTTTATCAACATCACATGGATACAGATTTTCTTTTTTTTTTTTACAGCAGGATTTGGATTTAGACTCCACATGTACGCACTAGTAATAAGCTCNTTTTTTTTTTTTACAGCAGGATTTGGATTTAGACTCCACATGTACGCACTAGTAATAAGCTCATCAAACAGACAGCGGCAGAGCAGGATTTCAGTCCGTCACCAGTCGACGTGATCACATGCTTCAGCACACGGAGAAACGCTGAGAGTCCAGGTGTGCAAACCAGTGGAAAGCATGCAACATATATTTCCAAGATACTTTCAAAAACCAGCTGAAAGTATTCAGCAATCCTTCGCTCACCATGACGGCCTGTTCATGACGCCATCTTGTGTCCTTTATGTTTCCATTCCATATAAAAAAGGGGGTGGGGTGAAAAAAAATAAGCCAAATCACTACACTGCACTTCTACGTGTACAGACATCGAGCAACTGCAAGAAGGACAGAGTTAAAAAAAAGTCTCCACCTTCATAAATCACCTCCACAAAAAGCTTCTTTTTGTGCTTTTGTTTTTTTTTTTTTACATGACATGTTGGTATCCGTCCTATACATTCCTTGAAGTCGACATACATTATAGTTGTTGTTAATGGAGTGCTGATCGCTCTGATACAGTATAGGCACCGTGCTGGACTTTAAGGACAACAAATTAAAAAAAACCAACTGGTTATTTATCTCTTTAAAGGTTATCTAAAAAAAAAAAAAACAGATCAAATTAGTAAAAGTAGTAATGTGTTACTTGATTGGATAATGATATCAGCTGGATTGTAGATGCTCTTATCCGTAATTTGCATTATAAAACATCAACAAAGAGACTGAGATATTTAATCCTGAATAAAAAAGTCGTCAGTCCGTCCTGGAGCAGTTGGCAGTGAATGATTGGACCTTTTTTTCTTTACACTGTCACTATTTCACAAGAGTGTCGCACGTCCACAATCTCACTGACTACTGGTGATTATTTTCAGGGACGGGGATGAAAACTTCTGATCCCTGATGTCTTATCCAGTGAGTGAGTAGCGCCTTAAAGGGCTACGAGCTTTCCAGCCTCGCGCGTCGTCCTCGTCCCGCTGTCTTTTCAAGTGTTTCGAGTCCTTCCTTTTCAGTTCTTTCTGTCCTCCTGTCTGTCTTGTGAAGGAGAAGCACCGGTCTCCGACCCTCACAGGAACATCTTCTCATCTTAAATAGACATATAGAACTTTTCTTGCATTGACTTGCATTGAGTTTTCATCATTTCAGTGTCTGCAGCCTGCCTCGTCTTGTTCGAGAGGCTGTGCAATTTGCTGCAGGTCCGCTGAGAAATGAGAATTAAAAAAGACTAAAAAAATACAAAAAAAAAAAAAAAATTGGACTTAGTTCGTCTGTTCCTCAGGTTATGGGTCCATGTTTGCTGGGCTGGTGGGGTTGGGTGAAGCTCAGCGGCTCCCCCTGGTGGTGTGTTGGGGAATCAGACACAGCTCTCCCTCGCTTTGCTGTCTATGAGGAAGGAGTTCAGCTGGGAAATGTCCAGCACCACCACGTCTCGCTTGTTCAGGTGAACGTCTTTCTGATGGTCCTCATCACTTTGGTCCTTGGCAAAATTAACAAACACCTTGGGTAGGAAGGAGAGGAAAGAGAAATTAGATTTTGCTTAAAAAAAAAAAAAAATTCAGTCTAGTTTCATTCAGATCTGTTGAATCTGCTTACTTGGTCTAGCGTGGTCTGAGAGACGGAGTAATCCTCTATCCTGAGCGTGTCCTTGTTCTTGGAGAGTAGGGAGAAGATGCGGGCGAGGGAGGTGAGGGAGGAGGGCAGCTGGTACTGGAGCATGTTACGGTGTTTCTCCTTCAGCGTACTCCCCGGCAGCTCCCACTCAATGAACTCCATAACTGGCTGAAGGTCTGGGTTCGGCCCCGCCACCCGCAGGATGATGGTGTAGCCATCGCCAAACCTGATATGAACACCAATAGCAGCGTTTCATTTACTTTGATTTTTGTCTTGACAAAGTTTGAGTTTCTGTAATTAGCCGCTACTATCAGCGTTGCTACTTCTGCTGTGTGTTCCTACCTGTTCTTGAGGTGCTGCACGCTGCCCAGACAGCGGAACCTGCCGTTGACCATGATGGCCATCCTGGTGCACAGCGCTTCACACTCCTCCATGCTGAAAAATCAGAATTAGGTTCATCAGTTTATTCACACATTGCAGCGCGTTGATTCCTGGTCAGAACTTTGTCCCTCTAAATAATGCAGATCTGCTTTGAAACAGAGTGAAACTAAAACTGTGTCTCAGTTTCACCTGTGAGAGGTGAGGACTACAGATCGTCCCTCTTTGATGATGCTCAGGATGGCGTTCCACAGGGCGCGGCGTGCCTTGGGGTCCATGCCTGTTGTTGGTTCATCCTGTCAACATAAAACAACAGTCACCTACTGCTAATAACACATAATCCAGTCTGCAGGACCGTACGGGTCTTTCTGCTGCTTTGCTTTCTCCAAAGTCATTCAAAAGAGAACGCGAGTTTGATTATGTCCCACTGACCAGAAAGACAACAGGTGGTCCTCCAATCAGAGCGATGGCGGTGGACAGCTTCCTCATGTTTCCTCCGCTGTAGCTTCCTGCTGCCTTGTCTACGTACTTGACCAATCCCAACTTCCTGATGCCCCACTCTGCCACCTAGTGGACAGGATGAGATTTCATGAGTGTGGCTCATTGTTTATTCTTTCGAAAGAACTGTTTATTTACACGAATCCATTAACGTGTGTATTTTTTTCTGACCTCACACACTTCCTTTTCAGGTACTCCTCTCAGGATGGCATAAAACTCCAGGTGTTCTCTGCCGGTCAACAGGTCGTTGATGGCGTCAAACTGGGGGCAGTATCCCATGTTCTGATGGACCTCATCGATCTCCATAGTAACACTGGAGTGAGAGAAAGACAATTAAGTTTCCCAGAATTCTTTTTAAACAACTTTTTTCCTCATGGTGAATCTATTAATTTCCAAATCAAATTACAGAAGTGTTCTGTTTTATCATAATGATGTCTCTTACCTCTTTCCAGCCAGGTAGGCCTCTCCACTGGTGACCATGGAGTCTCCAGTCAGCATTTTAAAGGTGCTGGTTTTTCCTGCTCCATTCACACCCAGCAAACCAAAGCACTGCAGGGAAACGGAAACAAAGTCAACTCCAAACACCAGACGTTTATATTCCTTTAGAAAAATGACATCAACAAACCAGTATTAACCCCAGAGAGGGAACCCTGTCTTTCCAGATGGTGAAGTCTGGATACATGCATGTAATTGGGAGATCGTACCTCTCCGGGTGGGATGCCGACACACAGCCGGTCCACTGCTGGCTTCTGTTTGCGCTTGTAAACCTTGGTGAGCTGCCTGAGTTCCAGGATGTCCGACTGTCCTCCTCCGCTCAGGATCCTCTGTCGCTCTCTGGCTACGTCCTCGTCTTCCTCTCCGATCGGCTTCAGGTGACTTGTGGACGACCTGAAGGAGAGGAGAGATGGAAATGGGAAAGGCTTTAAATTTGAACTATTTTCCAACAGGGAAATCAACTTTGAGCAGTTTGTAAAAGTGTCAAATTTCTCTCCTTATTTTGGCTTATGAGATTAATTTGTAGCCTTATTGATCACACAGGTTTCTAAGAGGAAGTCATGTTCCACCCACCTGGCCTTGATGCAGAAGTGGTATTGGATGAGGACTGTGATGAAGAAGAAGATCACTCCCTCAATGGCCATAGCAAACAAATTCTTTCCAACCATGTCCCAGGCCAGAGGGGAACGGAACCGGTTTTCACCTAAACACCGAAGCAGATCCAAAGAATCGATTTTTAGAATGTGTTTGGAATATTTTAAAGGGTAGAGGTTGTTTTTGTTTTTGATTTACATGTCGCAGGATGGTCAGTAAAATCATCTGACTGGCACTAATTTCTCTTGACTCCAGATTCTCCCAAACAAAATGAGCCCAAGTGTGACACTTTATGACCACACAATCCCAAGATAAATGTAACTAAAGCAAAGATAGCCTACAAGCTAAAACCTAGCTTCGTCATTTTTCGATGATGTAACTTCTGAGGGCAGTCTAAATTTTAAAATCCTTCTCTGTGATTGGATAGTAGACCAGCAGAAGATTTGATTGTTGGGTCAGTGGTCCTATCAGCTTTTACGTAGCCATGGCAACAGCATGCATTCCCCATGCCGTAATATGTGTGCATAATATTCCACTGACAGACTGGAGACTGTGTGTTTGTCCCTATGTAGCGTTTACAATGTTTTATAATCGCCATTTCTCAATAAAATTGAGATATAGGAATATCTATGGAAAGCTTAGATTCTCCCAAACAAAATGAGCCCAAGCATGACATTTTATGACCATGCGATCCTGAGATAAATGTAAGTAAAGCACAAGATAGCCTCCAAGCTAAAACCTAGCTTCGTCGCTTCTCGATGATGTAACTTCTGAGGNTTTTTTTTTTTTTGAGAAGTCATTTGAGGGCCTGATAGATAGGACCCGTGGGCCGCAGTTGGCCCACGGGTCACCAGTTGGGGATCACTGGTTTAGGAGTTAGCCGATGCACTCACCAAACCTCTCCAAAGCATCGGCCATTGCCTGGTTCTTCACCATGTCAATCAGTCCTCTGCCCAGACAGAAGTGAGGGAAGATGAGGAACACGTTCTTCAGGATGTCATTGATACCGCCGATCTCCTAAAAGAGAAGTTATTTATCACACATTTACTACACCGATAGTGTTCAAGCTCGATCATTTTTCATTACGCTAATTCATTTGATTGAATTTTTTAAAAAATGACATAATTTACATTGCTTCCAAAGAGCTCCAGGACAAACGTGGAGACGCTGCCGTTGATTCCGATGAGTATGTTGACGCTGGTGAGGACAACGTAGGCTGTGCTGGGGATCTTGAAGAAGAACGAGGCGGGGTACATCAGAGGGGTGATGGACCAGCTGGATGGAGATGTAAAGATAACATCAGATAAGCAGATGATAGACAAGAACCAAAATTAAAAAAAAAAATTCAGAGTGTGTCTAACTCACCCATACAGCAGCAGGAGCAGAGCCAGCACAGGTAGATTGGTAGAAGAGACATAAGCGTCTTGTTGGAAACACACAAAAATGATGATAACCAGTGTTGCCGGGACGATGTAGTTACACTGTCAGGGAGGAAGAGAAAGAGGAGGGGGAAAAAAAAGCCTCAGTAAGTCTGACTGTGCATTTTAGGAAGTTGTGAATTCCCTTCAAAGGCCTCTAGGTGGCATCATCATCATCATCATAGAGCCATAAGGCCATGAGTCCATCAGAACTGGGACGATAATGTCTTACCATGTCCCAGACAAAGTTTGCCAGCCAGTAGAGGAAGGGCTGCACTCCGCTGATGAACTGCATGTGCTTTGCCTTGTTCACCCTCTCCTGGATGAGGAAGACCACAAAACTGGCAGGGACGAAGGACATGGCGAAGATCACGCAGATAGACACCAGAACATCGACTGAGGTTGTCATCCTAGGAGAGAGGAGTGGAGTTTAGGGATGAGGAAAGGATGACAGGAAGTGATGACTTGTAGAGATGGTGTATTTGGCTGTAATACTCACAGAGCAACCTGAGACAGCTGCTCCTTGGTGAGGTTAAGGGGGTGATTAAAGGACGTGATGCCAAACTTTGTAGCGTCCTTGCCAGCCGGCAAACTGGTCTGCAGGATTCCATTGTTCATCATGTTGAGGAAGGAGCCGATGCCGTGCCAGCCTTTATTGTTAAACCAGATCTGTAGATAAACAAAACACGTGATTCCCTTTATTTGATTCTAATCTCCTAATTTCATCGTTTCTGTTCTATATTTTTACTTATTCTGCTTGTTTTCCCAGAACTTCACTCTAATGCGTTCATAGGCATATTGAAAGGTTGACCATTGCATATTTTATTATTTGTTGCATTTAATTTTTAAATATAGGAATTAAGGATTATTAGAATGGAAATAGTGGAGTTTAAACTGTGTGAACTTTTAATCTTTGGCAAAGCTGAAAGTTTTAAATTCTCTATTAAAAGCCGGTATCTAATAATAGCCAGGGGGCGGAGTCAGCAGGAGGAAATAAAAGCCAGTGTCATATAAAGGCGGGTTTGGTGTTTGTCTTTTACTGGTCCAGGAAACTATGAGTGTAATCTGCTGCTACAAGATGACAGCAGCCATGTTTGATACCAAACCGCTTAAAAACCTCTCCAGCTGTCGTCCCTCCAGCCAGAAGGCACGAACGACCAGCTCAACATGAAACAAAACCGTAAATGTGGATCCTGCTGTCATAACCAACCAGGAAAAGTGGCTGAAAATGAAGCTTTCTAACAGCTGACATCTTCTCCTTGTGGCGGTGTGTTTTTATGCAGTTATGTGTTTGTCCATCAGCAAAATTTTTAAAGTTAAATAGTTAGAGGAATTGTTCAGAAAGCTTGACGTAATCTACTGAACCATGTGTGTTATATGTATAATAGGGACAGGCGTGTTTCCTAACCTTGACGTTATTCTTGGTGTCCAATCCTTGGATAAAGCTGGATAGACTGCGGAAGAACCGATCAGCTGCAGTTCCCTGGAGGGCGGACGAGACAAAGAAGAGAGGGAGTCATATTTAGTACAAGTTTTAGGTGACCTTGCTCAAACCTGCAATGACATGTTCTGGTTAAAAATTTTTACACACAGTTTACTGCAGGATGAAATTAAATATTATTACTAGCAATGAAATATTATTGGGTCTTACTCTTTCCAGATGGAAGCGTCTCCGCAGTTGAGCGATGGCATCATCAATGTCGTCTGTGTGAGAGAAGATTTGAGAGCTTCTGGCACCCAACGAGAATCCACCGTACCTGTATGAAGCAAACAAATGTCAGTATCAGAGGAAGACATAATATGCTCAGCTCAGTATTAATAATATGCACCAATAAAATGGAATAATGTGAGAAAACGTACCTGAACTCATTGACCCAAATCTTGTTCTTTAAGCTGTGACAAGACAAAAAAAGGAATCAGGGCTTAGTGACTCCTTGGATAAAATTTTGAAAGCAAGAAAGCTGATTCAAATTAGATATGAACAAGAAAAAGCTAATAAAACCACTACAAAGAATAAAGTTCTGTGATATAAGATGAGTGTTACCTCTTGCCAATGATTTGAGCGTAAGTTTTGACCAGATAGTCAGAGATGTTTCTTCCCGTTAGGTTCTGAAGAGTGTCTTTGTCGCTGATCTTCATCTGGATATACAGGCAACAAAAACAAAACATCTTGTCAAAAAATCTTAATTTTCTGTTTTAGTTTTGCTTTTTCTGTTTTGTTTTAGGTTTAGGTTTCAGATAGTTTTGGTTTTGCGTGACTGACCTGCGGCGGTGGAAGTCCTCCGGCGCCGGGCGGACACTCTGGCAGCATCCTCTTACGTCCTTCACAGCTGCACTCGCACAGCGGAGAGGGATTCTCCATCGTCCAATTGCCTTCATCGAACAACTTCCTCACGCTGTCAGGGACTGCTGGCACCGACCACCCGTCCTCTGCTGCTGCACACGGAGCATCACTGGAACACAGACAGAGACAAATGATCCTACTCTGCCTCTGAGAGAAGGGAAAAGCCAGTACATCCTGCCACGATAAGTAAAATATTATGTAACAGAGATAAGAAAAATGCTCACAGTGTGGGTTCTCCTTCCATGCAGTGTGTTCCAAATCCTTTTTTTTCTGACAGAGCTCCCTGTAGTTTGTTGGTATGAGCATCCTCAGGCATGTCGTTACTGCAAGAGATTAAAAAACTCAATTATCTTTTAATTTATAGCATTTATTGACTTTATTAACTATCAAAATTTATAGCAATCAGAGAAGGAATTATGGATAAAAAAAGACATATCTATGGAAAATGTACATATTGAGAAATTCAGAAGGAAAGAAAATGTGTTTTGAAACTACAAATGAGAGATTAAGGATAATTTAAGTAATTTTTTTCCTAGAAAGAATCACAAATATACAGTATATCTCACCTAATGAAAGTAAACTGTTCTCCATACATGCTTGAATCCAGGGCCAGACTGGGATACTTTCCAAATGGAGGAACTATCAGGCTGAACACCAGGGCAATACATACAAACACCGCTGGCAGAACAATCTGGAAAATCATGACGATTTTTAAATATATAAACCAAGAGAGGATTTATTACAGCTAATACACATGAAAATTGACAATACAATACAGCATGAGCGTACCTGAGCGAAAAAGCCTTTCCTAGAGCGCCGGGCATAGAGGAATCGTTTCCATAGTAACGCAACAAACTGTTGTCGCTTCAGACTCCAGCCTTTGACCTGGTATGACCCTTTACCATCTGCACCACCCAGCCAGTCTGTCTCACGGGATTCTGGCCACAGACACAAAGAGACGTGTGTGAATTTACAGCACGATAATCACGTGTCCTCATTTCAACAAAACTCCACAAATGGCGGCAGCAACACTATGCTGGGTAGTAAAGTTCTACCTGGGTCACCTTCAGAATCGTTGAAATCAAAGTCGTCCTCAGTGAAGGGCTTCAGGCAGCTCTGGTGGTCTCCAAAGGCGTGGCGGCGACGAGTCCTGGTCGGCACAACTCCATCTAAAAGCACACGAGGGTCGATAAAATAACATTAATGCAAGTTAACTCAGGTAGTTGGGGTCCATGCTTTTGTTTTCTTTGAAACACTCAACAATTTTGATCTGAGTCATTCGGAAAATCTCACCTGAAAGCTCAACAGCATCCACTCCACTGTCCTCAGCCACTTTCAGGAAAATCTGGAGAAATTAACAGATAAGATTTTTTTTTGAAAACATCAAAGTCATGAATCCATAGATCAAAATTAGACCATTAAAAAGTGGATAAACCCTTTACTGTTCCTTACCTCTTCCAGGGTGGTATCAGATATTCCGTAGCTGGATATCCCAAGGTCGGTCAGTCGGTCATCAAGCTCATGGAAGAGCTCTACGAAGGCTCCGTCTTTAGCTGACTGGTAGGGCAAGACATAGGTAAGTTCATGGCCAAGGTCCTCCACCAGCCGAGCCTCTGGGACGTGCTTAAAAATCACGTTGGAAATGAGGGACACATCTGCATGGAAGAAAGAGTAGACAGACATCAATGAGAGGGAATTTAGCATATGGCATTGTTCTTTATCTTATAAAACTCACAATGCTAATTAAAAACTGTGCAAGGCAATGCAAGCTGTTTAAAGGACCTGGTTGTCTTACCAATTGTGGTGGTTTCACTCTCTGGTTCGCTGCCCAGACCAGCATCTGAGCTGCTCACTGACACGCTATCGTCCTGGACCGAGAAAACAGGCTTGGTGAAACAATTCCTTTCTTCCTGATATAAAAAATTGACACTATTTCTCTTTTATCTCGTTAGTAACGCAACGTTCTTCATAACACTTCTCCTACCTTCTCGGTCTTCTTGCTGTAGGAGACGGTGCTGGCAGAATTCCTGCAGGACTGGAGGGTCAAGTCGTAGTCTCTCTTTACCAGGGTCAGGTAGTAGCCCGTCCCCAGCTGAGTCTTCAGGAAAAGGGAGGAGCCTACGCAGCACAGTCTGCCGTGCGAAATGATGGCGATGCGGTCGCCCAGGATGTCAGCTTCATCCATGTGGTGGGTGGACAGGATGATGGTACGGCCTGAAAAAGAGATGAAGGAAAATGCTCTTTACCTGATGATGCATAAAATGAAAGTATAATATATTGAAACAGCAAAAATGGCCATCAAACTAAAACCAGCTGTATTTACCTTGTCTGTATTTCAGCAGCAGGTCCCAAATACCCCTGCGTGCATAGGGGTCGACCCCAGCAGTAGGTTCATCTAAGATCACAACCTTTGACCCTCCAACAAAGGCCAAGGCCACCGAGAGCTTCCTCTGCATGCCACCTAAAATTACAAACAGGGTCAAAAGTCAGAAAGGTCTTCAGCAAAAATATCTGCAAGGAAATGTCCTCCAATATTATACTTAGAAAGATCAAATGGACCTGACAGCGTGCTGGTGCGGGATGTGCGTTTGTGAGGAAGTCCGACATCGTTCACAATCTGCTCCATCTCGGCTTTAACCTTGTCCTCCGACAGCCCCTTCAGACGAGCGTAGAACCAGATGTGCTCCTCCACTGTCAGCCTGGATTACAAAACCAACACAGCACAGTTACAAAACCAAACGACAACTCCAACCAAACAGCACAGTTGGAAAATTATCGCCAAAATCAGACCAATCCAACAAATAAACTGTATACATACATGCTGAAAAGCACGTTGTGTTGCGGACAGACACCCAGATTCTGCCGGATGGTGCTGAGCTCTTTGCGGATATCCTTACCGAGGATGTAGGCTGTGCCAGAGGTGGGCGGGAACAACCCAGTCAGGATTGACCTATGGGAAACAAAAGCCAATGATCATCTTGACTGAGTTCAATTTAACTAAACATAATCCAGGTAAACCCCTGCAGACATACAGTACTATGGTGTCATATGTAATATATGTGATCTTACATAGTTGTGGTCTTGCCAGCTCCATTGTGGCCGAGGAAGGAGGTGATCTGTCCTTCGTAGAACCTCAGGGAAAGACCATCCACTGCCAATTTCTTTCCATGACTGTAGACCTTCACAAGGTTTTCGATGTAAACGCCTGGCTCGATGTGGCTTGGCTCCTCCTCAATACATACGGCTGTGGATTTTAAAAAATCCAATCAGGAATCATGGAACCATTGTTTTTTATGTTTGGAAATTTTTCTCAGAAAATTCCTCCCAGAAAAAAAAATAAATAAATAAAACTTAATGAAAAGACTATTTTTGGTACCTTCAGCGTTGCCCTTCTTTGACAGAGGAGCGGACATGTTGTTTTCTTTCTCTCCACACCAGTAGGTTTTGGTGAAGGGGAAATACCACGGTCTGGGTATTCCATACTGACCTGTGAGGGAGGAGTTGTTTTATTCAGCACTTCATGAGGGTGAAGCACATTAAATGTACGATGAAGTAGTAGGATGTCGTTGTAAAAGCTGTCCACTCACCAGGGAATACGGCTTCAATGTACCAAGTCATTATTCCATAGAGCACAGCATCAAACAGCATGAGGCAGATGGAGGTTGTCAGGTTGTAGCTGTCTTCTTCCAGAGGGCTGGCGAGCAGGTTGGACCACTGGATGCCCACTCCTTGCTCCTCAAACAGGGATAAGTACTCACAGCCAAAGCCGAAAGCCACAGGAGACAGCAGACTCTGAGAGAAGAAGAAGAGATAAGCAGAACTGATAAACTATATGTTGACATTTTTCACCAAAATCACTGAATTATCCCTCTACAATGCATCAAAATGTTCAAACCGAACATGTGAGCATTCATATATGTCAGGGATCCTCAACTGGTGGCCCACGGGCCAAATGCGGCCAGCGGGTCCTATCTATCAGGTCCTCAGATGACTTTTCAAAAAAAAAAAAAAAATCTTGTACTTTAGTCGCACTTATCTCAGGATTGTGTGGTCATAAAATGTCATGCTTGGGCTCATTTTGTTCAGAAGAAGCTAAGCTTTCCATAGATATTTGTATATCTCCATTTTATTGAGAAATGGTGATTATAAAACATCGTGAACACTACATAGGGATGAGCACACAGTCTCCGGTCTGTCAGTGGAATATTATGCACTATTATGCACGGGGAATGCATGCCTGTTGCCATGGCTATGTAAAAACTGATAGGACCACTGACCCATCAATCAAATCCTCTGCTAGTCTACTATCCAATCACAGAGAGGGATTTTAAAATTTAGACTGCATTTAGACTGTATGTAAAAGCTGATTGGACCACTGACCCATCAATCAAATCCTCTGCTAGTCTACTATCCAATCACAGAGAGGGATTTTAAAATTTAGACTGCATTTAGACTGTATGTAAAAGCTGATTGGACCACTGACCCATCAATCAAATCCTCTGCTAGTCTACTATCCAATCACAGAGAGGGATTTTACAATTTAGACTGCCCTTGGAAGTTACATCATTGAGAAGCGACGAAGGTAGGTTTTAGCTCGGAGGCTATCTTGTTCTTCAGTTACATTTATCTCGGGATCATAGGTCATGATCATAAAATCATGGTCATAAAATCTCATGTTTGGGCTCATTTTGTTCAGGACAATCTAAGCTTTCCATAGATGTTCATATATCTCTATTTTATTAAGAAATGGTGGTTATAAAACACCACAAATGCTACAACAGAAGTGCTGGGCCCGGTGCCGGGCTGCTCTGGTTGTAAAGGTTACGTTTAAAAATAAATAAAAATTAGAAAATTGTTTTCCGTTGTTATTACTAAATGAGAGAAAAAGATCAGGTCGGGTCCATGGGGGTGGGAAATGATGATGATCCGGAGCCCTTGGCTTGGAATGCTTGACATAATTTGGCCCTTGGGGAAAACTCGTTGGGGATCCTGACATACGTGTTTGTAAATGTATTCCACGCACCACTACAACTTTCGCCCCGTAGCCCACGTAGTCTTGCCAGGCGACACACAGCACGTAGGGCAGGTAGAGGGTGAAGTAGATGATCCCGCCGCAGGCTGCTGCCAGGTTGGCGCGAGAGAACAGAGTGCTGATGAGGAAACACTGCATGATGGTTACCACGCCGAAGGAACCCAGGAAGAGAAACACCACGCCCGAGTCACTGTAAGGCAACAGGTTGCCCAGCTGAGAGGGGAAATAAATAAAAACAAAGTTAAGTCATTGTCTGAATATAGTCATATGAATCACTTGTTCTATTCAATTACATTTCTAGACAATGAAGCGTAGAGAAAACAAGCTAAACGTCATTATAAAGTGTGAGCGTGTGTGGAGTATGACTTCATTCATGAGGATTCAGCACCATGAATCACCTGTTTTCCACAATTTTATGACATTCCTAAATGTTGAAGCAGCACACACACACACATCTGTGCAAGTGTGTTTGTGTCTTGACACCGACCTTCAGTAACATCACCAGCAAGCCTGCGCTGATCAGCAGCGGAATCAAGCTGCTGATGAACCAGCTGATCCACAGGATGCCGTTGTTCAACCCCATGATCCTCATGGTCTCCTTTAGCCGCGCCTCCTTTTCGTACACCACGCCTTTAATGATGATGGCCACCGAGTACATCCACGCCAGCGTCATGAAAAGAGGCATCGACCGACTCATCACACGCAAGAAACTGTGAAAAGAGAGGAGAAAAGAGACAAAATATGATTCTCCGATGATAAAAACTGATTAATAACGTGAGGAGAAAGATGGAGGATTGAGAAATTGGTGACTTACATGTCATCAACGTAGCAGGGGTAAGGCATCTGCTGAATGTAGACTCCCGTCCTCTCTTTGGTGCCGGTGATGGCTCTGATGATTCCGTGCTCAATGACGTCCTGCAGGTAGGAAAATCCTCCCCAGATGTACCTCAGGTCCTCAAAGGGATCTGCCCGAGGACCGGGGTCCCAGTACCTGGAAAGAAGGAAGATGTAAATTACGTGCATGCTGTTATAATGATGATAAAAAAGAAAGATGCTAGTGGACGTAGCCGCTTACCCGTCTTTAATCTTGTTGGTCCTCTCCACATTATCGATGTCCATGCGGATCTTATAGTTGACTTTGGGAGGCAGGTCCGTGCTGTTGCTGTGCGCGATATCGGGAAACACAATACCCGCCCAGAACTTCTGGTTGTCAAGGAGACCCATGGACTTGTTGACCAATCGCTCCTCATTGGCTACTGGTTCCAGTTTGTCCAGGTTCACACACTGGGAGGCAACAACAAAGAGGAAAGGTTTCAGGGTTGTGGCATGTTTTGACCAGACGCTGACAGGAAATAACTTTCAGGTAACAGATACTTCACATTTCCTCAAAACTCCTGCTTTAAGAATCATGATTTTTGTTGTTCAGAGGCTGACGATAACTCTGAAACTGATGTGTGCTGGGTCCACAGATTTAGAGAGCTCTACAGATTAGCCTCTCACACATAAAATATGCTTATGTGACATATGCTTAAATTTACCTCGGGATCAATGAAGTATCTATCTATCTATAAGCTGATCTGTACTTCATTCCCTAATGAAAATACAGCACGAGTACTTTTAAGGTTTGACAGTCTCTATGGTCATTTTGAGGCCTTGACATACTTTCAATCCATCGGTTTATACACTTTATGTGCTCTCCTTAAAGGACCATACCGGCCATTTTGTATTTTGGAGCCTAATATATTCAAGTTTCATACATGTTATGTTACTGACAATCATTTCCCAAAGGATAAAACCATATTTCAGCTTTCCTGATATTTTGCAAATTCTCTTAATCTTTCAAAATCAAATATTCAAGCAAAATATTCCACCTTAAAAATTGATGTTTCACCTACTAATAGTTACACAGGCTTATGAAGTCACGGTAATTTAAATTTTTTGGTAAACGCAGGTCTTCTTTTGGGACTATATTCCCTGGTGGAGACATACATTCACTCCACGCTTTTTATTGCCCTTAAATGCTAAAATTATGGTAACTCCTAAAAAAACCTGAATACACGTCTTGTTGGCGATGATGGATTATCTATCCTAAGAACCGTTTCAAGTATCCATAAGTTGATTTTAATAGCAGAATGAACTGAAACCAGTGGTGGTCTGGAAGGTAGGAAAAACATTTTTAATTCACCGTTCCAGTAGTATGCTTTGGGGAATGATTGTCAGTAACGTTATATGTATGAAAATTGAATATATTAGGCTCAAACATACAAAATGGCCGGTATAATCCTTTAAAGAGTGAAGTGCTTTAAGTCAGAAGGTCAGAGGGTTGCTAGAAGTCGACTTTCTCAGAGACATTTCTTATTATGTTTGTGCATTTGAAAGCAGAAAAGAAAGCAAGGGGAGTTTTGGGTCATGAGATGGCATCAAATCAACAATGTCATGGGTGATTATTTACAGAATAAAAAGATCAGCATGAATAACTGTCTGCATCATCACTGTCTGCAAAGGAACATGTCACAGTTTCATACATAATTTGATCATTAAAGTGACTATGTATCCACTAAACGTCATGGTTATTTCATAGTCATATGCATGAAGAAATTCCCTGACCCAGATGAATATAACAACAATGACTGATTCATTTGAGCGTGAACATTTTCATATTTGACGGGTGCTTAAGGGTTATTGTTTTTAGCTCTGGCTTGTTTCTGGCATACAAACCTGATACAGAGTGAGAGAAGTGACTCAGCCAGCATGACATTGATTAGATTTGCTGAGGCCAAGGGAAGGAACGCTTGATTTCTCGGCTTTTAATAGCCATGCAGGGGTCTGGATGAAGTTGAAAAGCCAATAGAAAATCTGATTTGATGATGGATAATTGGCATTTGACCTATTTTCTATCAAGTTTTCTTTGCATCCTGACCTGGAAGTTACTGGATGACAACTGTGTTAAATACAATTTAAGATTCATCCACAGATGGGTTTATTGCGAAAACAAGGCTCAGTATACTTCCAAACACATATGTAGACTCAACCATGATTTAGCCTTTTACTTCCTTTGTTGACTTGTTGGTGATGCTTATCTATTCAGACTCTCACCTCCATAAAGCGGGAGATGGTCTGTATGGCCTGGTCGGTCTCGTTGAAGACTTCTCTCCAGGTGTAGGCGGATCCTTTAGGTCTCTGGTCTTCTGAGGCCTTGGTTAAGAAGTCTGCCACGTCTGACACTTGCCACTCAGTCTCCATGAGCTGAGTGTTTAAGAATTCAGCGCTGGCATTACTCTGGAGCAGGGTCTGCAAAAGAGGTTTACTGTTAATTATATACGTGCATTTAAATCTGAGGAAAAACAAAATGTGAAGACGCAGTTGAAAGTGGCACAATAGTTAATTAGTCTTACTGTCACGAGGTTTAAAAACAAGTTCTAACCTGCATTATCTGCAGGCAATAAAAGTTAAATGTAGGTCAAAGAACAGCTGGAAAACCCTGTTAAACATTGATATTGGGCCTTTAGGCGTGGTTTTTTTTTTTTTTAACCTTTATTAACTCTGCACTGCACTGCGTGTGACTGTCATGTTTGTATCCTACCTTACTATTCATTTTACCCGTTTTCCCTTTTACCCTCAAGTCAAACAGTTAGTCATCAAACATTTGTCCAAATACCAAACTAATGAGAATCATCATTGCAGCACACCTTTAATATCTTAGAAGTAGGTTCACCACCGTCATAAATAAGTGAGCATATGTTGGTTTTAAAAAATTCCAAAAACCCTTTAATAATTATTACGCAAAGGCACGTATCTCAAAAATACCTTCTTGGTGATGTAATTTGACAATACCATCTTTGACCACTAGATGGAAGCAGTGGTTATGTGATCAACATAGGCAACTTGGAAAAAAGCAAAAACAGCCATTTTATGAAATGTGCCATTTGATATAATGGCCTTTTCCTGAAACACCAGGTGATGATTTTATATCCATTAAGCTACAAAGAACCAGTTTTACAGCTTTTATATGCTGTATCATCATCAGAATTGGAACAAATACTTTAAATGAGGCCATTTCTTCCGCGTGTAGTTCAAGCTGTCTTTGTCATAGTTGTTTAGATTCTGCTTAACCGCTGCAACAAATCAAACACTTTTATAAACCTGTGGAAGACAAAAGGAGAACAAGTCCTATTTTGGGACTGTCAGACAGACATTTTACTGTTTTAGTCACAGCTTGGTCCCTCAAAGACGTAAAACCACGACGACCTAGCTACTCGCGGGCGGTCCTTCCTTCCTTTCCAAACATTATCAGACATATAATTATACTTCAGTTACTGAGACGCGCAGATTACTGTCTTTAAACTCCCATCAGGACTGAATCCTGAGTAAAGAGCTCTGATATTTATGTGTGTGTGTCTGCATTTACCCTTCTATGTTTGCGCATGCGTGTAATCTCAATCAGTGTGTCCCACTTACTCTGACCAGGTCCATCTCCTCGCTGTTCTCCATGAAGTTCCAAATTTTAGGCCTTATCTCCTCCCACATCCCGCCGAGATCCCTGAGCACACCCAGTTCCTGGAAGGTCTTATTCACCTGGACCACACAAACAGACGGAGGTGTCAGTCTCATTTCTCAAGGATTCATTCTTATTATGTTGGGGGGCTGACATAACATGAGGGATGGGGGCTGTTGTACCTCGTGGATGATCCTCTGCGTTGCCGGAGTATCCGGAGTATACAGGATCTTCCCCATCAGCAGAGGCTTCAGAGCTCTCCAGATCATCCTGGAAATGGGGCTGGACTCCAGGTTACGCATCATGCTGTTACAGTACGGAGCTGGAAAATAAATACAAACGCACGCTGAATCATGACCTTTATTTCTGCTATAGCGAAGAATTATAATGAATTTTCATTTAAGTGTTAAACAGAATAGATATATGAGACCCTGTTAGCCATTTAACTGAATAATTGACCCTTAAAAGCTGCTGATTGTCTGATTAAAGCGGTTCTGCAGGATCCAATCGCTTCGGACACTTACTGGACGAGTTGTCGTAAACGGAGTGAGGCTCACTGTTGCTGTCGTTGCCATGGTTTCCGAACAGGGCCTTGTAGTTGTTGTCTTCGTACCAGTTGAGAGACTTGATCTTGAGGCCGCCGCCCTCGGGGTGCCCACAGACGATACGGGACACAGCCTGGTACATCTGGTTTGGAGAGCCTGTGGCGTTGGCAGTCAGGTACAGGATTTCCTTACGCATATCCTTCCAACTCTTCATGCTGGTGAGCTAGAGAGGAAAACACACAAACAAAATCAAGCACAATTATACAGAAGTATTATATTTATGTCATAATACTGATATACAGATCAATTCTCATGCACCATAGGGTTACATATAGGGTTACATATGTAACCCTATTTTCATAGTTTGTAATAAAAGACAGAATTAGCAGACAACAAGGAAATAAAAGAAGTTGATCTCTAAATTTTAATCCAGGCATATGTGTAAAATTATTTATAAATGATACAAGCATCCAATGATGAAGCAAAGACTCTGTACACAAATGCATCTGTATGTTTACATGGCTATCATCTTTCATAACAGAGAGTGTATGAGGCAGCTAATATGAGCCGTGTGTGTGTGTGAGGCTGTAGGTATGAAGCTAAAGATTATCATCAGCAGTACGAGTGGTATTCTGGAGATGGAGGTCAAGCGTCGCATTGTGGGGTGGAGAGACTTCGTACTTGGCCGTCTGTCCGACCGAGATAAATTTAACTGCTGCTATCTGGACTGTCTCCCTCCCTGTGTGTGTGGGTGTGCGTGCGTGTGGATTTTTAAGTATCTCAAGAAGGGGGAGGGGGGGAGATAACATGTAACACTCAGGCTGGTGTGTTACGTGATGTCTTGCTTTTCTGTGTATGAAAAGAAAGCAGGATGTATGCTTCACTTATTGAAACAGAAGCTTTCCAGTGTCAGAAAAATCAATTCTATTTTGTCTATTTTAGTCGAGTTTCAATATAATACCACAAAATCCCCAAACCTCTGCTCTTCAGCTATTATTAGCAATTATATGATAGTTCAGTTTTGTTGCTTGGCATGGTCAGAAATAACAGATAAACACTGTTTGGTTCACATCATAAAATGTTTTTGATTTCTGCAGAGCATGAGATAAACAGCAGTGAAAGTATGTAGGAAAAATAAGTAATAATGATGATTTGAGATTATTAGTACAAATACTTCAATCTCACCACAAAAGTGACTTTGAAAATTTGAAAAAGTTCTCCATAAAATGCATATATATATTTAGAAATTTTAAACATTTTCTCTCAAATAATTGATGCAGTAAAATATTTCTTTGTGAACTTCTTTGCTTCAGGAGAAATATGCTAACATTAGCAAAAAATAATGGGCAATGGCAGTGTTTAAGTATTGATAATTTCATCAGTTTCTACATTTTTCTCCCATTTTTCTGCTTTTGAGGAAAATCTTGTTTACTTCACTCAGTATGTTTAAAAACTCCAATTTCTGCACATGATTGGTCAAAATAAAATAATGCATACATAATCGGACTCTGACGTGTTGCGTAATCGGAGGATGAGAGGATGAGAGTTCACCAGGTGAGGAAATGCAGGTGAAGGCAATTTACTCTGATAATAATGTTTACACACCTGAATAAAACGATTCACACTCACATAACCTACTGTACGTCTGTTACCTGGAGTAAACTTTCTCTGATTTATGCCAATTCCAATTTAAAAAGCAACTTATTGCTTTATCTGACTTATAACTGAAGTTTTTAACATGCACATAAATGTAATAATGGATTGATATTTCCTGTTTGTGGAAAATTAGCTTGATGTTTGTATGAAAACACAGAACGGTAACATAAAAATGTTGCTAAATAAAAACAATAAAACAGCAAGTTCATTTTCCTCCATGCAGAGGTTACTACAGGTCAACCGACATGTCAGCACAAGTCCCATTAACGCCTCAAACCGATCGATGGCACAAACACACGAGTCACCAACCTGTGACTCCTGACAAGTAGGAAAAAAATGAAAGGAGGGGCTTCTGTTTTTTAACGGAGTGAGACAAAGAAAGGGTGGAAGAACAGGATTGCCTTTGCTTCTTAATTGTGAAAAAGAGGAGGGAGGAAAGAAAGAAAGAAAGAAAGAAAGAAAGAAAGAAAGAAAGAAAGAAAGAAAGAAAAAGAAAGAAAGAAAGGTTTGTCTGCAGGATGAGAGCAGAGAGGAAGGAGAGAACAAAGAGAGGTTACTATCGGTCACAGGCAAACCCTCTGCAGACTCAACAAGTAGCACACTATTATCAGTGACAACAGTCACTAAACACATACACACACACACACACACACACNAACAAGTAGCACACTATTATCAGTGACAACAGTCACTAAACACATACACACACACACACACACACACACACACATGGTTCATTACATATTGTAACGTTGTTAACTTTTATCCCTCCATCTTTGTTCAGATGAAATAAAGCTGCTGAAGCTGTTTTCTCTGTAATTTTTTTGTTTCTTGCAGCTTTATTCTGTCCGACAACGTGACGTTCAACACCGTTTTCCAACGAAGAGAAAGTGAGACTGAAGGAATTGCTGCATCTCAAATCACACACACGCACACACACACACACACACACACACACACACACACACACACACACACGAGAAGTTGGTTTGCAGCTGAGCTGAAAGCCACATCAAACCATCACATGCTTTCCTGCTCTCTCACATGCAAAAATACTGTGTATGATGTGTGTGTGTGTGTGTGTGTGTGTGCGTGTGCATGTGTGTTTGCACAGACTAAATGCATTCTGTAAGTGGGTCTTTGAGTGATAATTATGTGTGTTCTGTCATTTACGCATTTAAACGGTTTTAGTTTGCACACTTGCGTTTGTGTGTGTCTGTGCGCGCGTTTCTGTGTGTTTAGAAACATGTGTTCTTGTGAGTGTGTATCTTCCTCTGCTCATTGCCAGAGGCTACAGTATATGGGAAAACAAGGCAACGACTGACAGAAGCCTCAGCCACCATTTTCCTTTTCTGATCTCGTGTCAGATGCTGCTCATGCAGACGATATCGCGTTCTGGTCTTTGACGACTACTGTGTGCACACGTGTGTGTATGTGTGTGTGTGTGTGTGTGTGTGTGTGTGTGTGTGTGTGTGTGTGTGTGTGTGTCTGAGCATCTACCTCCCAAAAACTAATGAGTTTGTGTGTATATGTGCATGTATGCATGTGTGGCCAACAATGGTTTTATGTGACTGAGAATCTGTGTCATTTCCCCATAGATGAGATGTCCACGACTAGGTGACACACACACACACACACACACACACACACACACAGGCTGGCAGGCGAAGATGATCGTCCTAGAGTAACCTCATCTTGCTCAGCCTGAATAGAGGTTACTAGAGTTCAACTTTCCACTCGGCTTCACAGCGATTCAAACCAGAGCGGCTCAAAACCAATAATACAAGTTTTCTTTGCATGAATCATACAGTTAAACTAAATATTTACAGAGTTTTAGTTCATCTAGAGTCCAAATCTTCTCAAAAAACCACCAAGTAACCGACTTTATCTGCTCAGTCAATCATCAACAGACTTTAGAATATTTATGGTAAAATCTAAGATGCTTATAAGACGTTCAAGGAGAAGAAATAAAAAGGCATTTTTCTGATATATGACGACTTAAATATGTGTGAGATATTAGAAGTTGAATTTTATAGAAGCTGGTTTTGATGCGTAAAGAAAACATGTACAGTTGGCCGGTTTTGGGAAAAGAGGTTACCAGAGTTTACTTGCTGCCTCAGACTCCATTTAAGCTGCTCTTAAAAACAGTCAAATCTGCTGGTAACCAGTGTGTTGCTGTTCTAAAATTAGACATTAATATCCTCTTTTCTGCTTAATTACCAGCAAACATAATGAAGACCTTTGGATAAGTCGCTTTTCGTAACAGCCTGGGAATATTGTGGACAGCATTCAAGCACGGCTAACCTCCTGAAATAAATTATATAATCTCCTTACAAATAATAGTTCAGCTGAATTCTACGGCTGATTTGCATTTAATAATGATAAAATATTAAGATTATAGTTGCTGTTTCACACCATTGACACAAACTATGAAATGAGTAAGTGTGACCATTCCATTAGTCACTACTAACTTCTTCAAAGGACGTTTAAATTAACTTCCATATGGCAGTTAAATGATAAAAATATGGTTCTTTCCTTCTCAATGATTGGCTCACACCTGTTACCTTATCAGCATATCTTCAGCTTAAAGGACCATACCACACATTTTGTATGTTTGAGCCTAATATATTCAATTTTCATACATGTAACGTTACTGACAATCATTTCCATTTTTAAATAAGTTTTTAACTCACTGTTCCAGTACAGTCCCCGGGTTACGAACGAGTTCCGTTCCCACGACTGTTCATAAGTCGGATTTGTACGCAAGTCGGAACAGTTACGTAAGGTGCGTATCTAGCGTATATATTTTACCTTTCTATAGATAAGAAACATTAAAGAAACACTTCCAGATATCCTAAAACATCGTAAACATAATAATACAGTACAATAATAATAATAATTATGCAGCAGCACACCGCTGACGACGCGCAATGTTTTGACGTGCGACGTAAAGTAGTGCACTGTTCATTATTACGAATCATTGTATGTAACTCGAATTTTTAATTTAGTAGGCTTTATGGCAGTCGGTTCGTAAGTACGGGTTGTTCGTAAGTTGGACGTTCGTAAGTCAGGGACTGCCTGTATGTGTGCTTTGGGAAATAATTGATAGTAACGTTACGTGTATAAAAATGGAATATATTAGGCTTGAACATGCAAAATGGACGGTATGGTCCTTTAAGGCCATTTCTGATGAGAGCATATACAATACACTTTTCTCTCAAATTAAAGGGCATCTACTCTAAAAAGTCATTTAGTCTAATATTTTGTCTAAATGTCGAAGGACAATACCTGTGGTTTTGCGTTTCCTGCCAACCATTTTCTAAAACATAAAACCGCATTTTTCTTTTCCTGTTAATTTAACCACCTTAAAATTCAAAGTTTTGCCTGCTAGCACTTACGTATGATTGTAGAAGGCAATTTAGGCCATTTTAATTTCTCTGTAAAATCCGTCTTCTCCTGGGACTATATTCCCTGGCGGAGACATACATTTTCTTCCTAAATTAAGTGAGTAAACTGAAAACTTGCAAAGATTTTTATTCTTTTTCACATGGTGCAAAAAAAAAAAAAAAAAAAATGGATTCTTAGCAACCAGGCATGTCAACACTAATTTGACTTTTGGTTATGAATGACGTTTTATTCTGTTTTTAAACAGTGGTTGTGTAAAGTGACTGCGTGTGTTAGTGTGTGTACTGATGTGTGATGTTCTGTGTCTGTGTATTATGCTAGTCTGTTTTATGTTTACCTGCCCAGGTACTGCAGACGGAAATTAGCTGTTAGCTACAGTAAATCTGGTACAAAGCATCTCATCTCAATTTGAGATTAATGTTTTTTGTGCATGATCCCTGTTTAAATAAACTAAATTTAAAATAAATAAATAAAAATAAATAAAAGTAACTTTGACAAAAATAAAAATGGCATATGGTTTGCTGTGATGGATTATTTATCTCAAGCATGTTTCAAGTCGCTACAAGTTGATTTTTAAAGCGTGTTAGAATGAACCGAAACCAATTAAAGCCTGGAAGGTAGGAAAAACAATTTTAAAATGTAGCACTCTACTAGTATGTTTTAGAAAATGGTTGACAGTAACAGAATGTGTATTTGGGTTCTCTATAGTATATTGTACTCAAAATCACCGGATAGAGAAACATGGTCACATGCACAAACACACACACAGCTGCTCAGCAGAACAGGCATGTGTGTGTGCATGGTGTATGTGTGTGTGTGTGTGTGTGTGTGTGTGTTGACAGTTTCCTTTCTCACTACATTGCAACAGCCCCAACTGAGCTATGTACATGTGCTTCTATGTTCACTTCCTGTATACAGCGTGTGTGTGTGTGTGTGAGTGAGTGTGTGTGTGAGGCTCTGCTATCATTTCTAAAATAACAGAAAGATTTCACAGTGTGTTTAAGCTTATCTCGGGTTGAGAGGGAGGAAATGTTTCGCTTATCACATTTTATCACGCTTATCATTTGTACTTGAATGGAATTTAATTTTGATCCGTTGTATTTCTGCAGAAAAGTGGTTTGAGCTCAAACTTTATGCATTAATCAGAACCTGTAACTAAAAAAAAAGGGGAACAGGACGTCCAATATGATTAAAAAAGAAGAACTCATTCTGATTAAAGATGACCAGTTGATACACACTTTCTGTTTTTAATCGTCTTTTTTCTAATAAATCTAAGACCTTTGCTTGAACTCCCACTTGTACTCTGTTACAATAACACGTGACCTGTGTGTCCAGTATGTCTATGTGTGTGTGTGTGTGTGTGTGGGGGCGGGTGTGTGTTTATGAAATTATTTCACCGAGACCTTATTCTGAGTAAGAAGGGATTGATTTTACTCAGAACATTTCTAAATTTCTAGTAAAATTCTACTAGAGGCATTTGGTTCCAAAGTGGTGAACTTTGGAACCAAATACCTCCCTGGTCCTAAAAGTGTGTGTATGTGTGTGTGTGTGTGTGTGTGTGTGTGTGTGTGTGTGTGTGTGTGTGTGTGTGNGTGTTTGAAGTACTACCTCCACAGCCAGGGCACCCAGGCTCTCCAGAAGGTTGTCGGTAGCAGCTGAGACTTCCTGTACCACTTTGGGATCTGACCTCACATCCTTCTGTTAGAGAGAGAGAGAAAGGATTGTTAATATGCTGCAGAGAAGAAAAATAACACAGTAGAAAAATATTGTTATTCATAATGAAGTTATAGAGGGAATGAAGTTATAAAATACAAGATAACATGCAATATGATATAAACAGGAAGCATTTATGAGAGTGCGAAATCAGAATTATATGAGATGTAAACTTAAAATAATAACATTTTCACACTGGATTTATTTCATATTTGGTATATATGCTGAGACTTTATATATTTTCTGCTATTTAAGCTATATTTCACTTTTCCATGTTTCATTCAGGCATTTCTGTTAAAAAATTAAAAATCTTTGCTATTTTTGCTGTATTGTTGTATGTAATCACTTTTTTTTTGCCATTTTCCATTAAAGTTTCTCTACAGGGATCACATCACACACACACATACACACACACACACACACACACACACACACACACACACACACACACACACACACACACACATATAAAATATATGTATAATATCATATGCATAATGGACAGAGAGGAAAAGAGTGTAGTAAAGGAGAGGCTAAGACCTATGCTCCTGTCTACCACCCTCATCTCTCTCTCTCTCTCTTTCTCTCTCTCTCTCTCTCTCTCTGTGTGTGTGTGTGTGTGTGTGTCCTCGTCTGTCGGCTCTTGAAATGTCTAACACTCAATAAAGCACAGGTGTCACTTAACACAAAAGAGCCATCTAGGAACAAAGGAATCTCTCTCTCTCGCTCTCTCTCTCTCTCTCCCTCTCTCCCTCACATTTTATCTCCCTCTCTGCTTAGCAATGGAAAAAAAAAAAAAGTTGAGTTATCCAACAGATGTGGACTTCCCTTTTTTACAGAATTTTAGAGAGGGATTTTGACTGTTGCATCAGAATGTGTCGGTGTTTATGTGTTGACCTTGTGATAAGAACAGGATGTGCTACTGGCTGGACGATTTCCACATGGGATCAGAGGAAGAAAAAAACAAGAAAGAAAAAAACAGAAGAAAAAAATGTCTCTCTCTCTCTCTCTCCCTCACTTTTCCTCAAAAGAGTCAAAGAACAATATGGTCATACGATAAATTTCTGAGAGAGAAATGTATTTAGAATGACTGTTTGCCTCAAAAAGTCACCTCCCTCCTCTCTTGCCCCCCCCCTTTGTTCGTCCCTCTAAAGGTCAGTAACACTGAACACAATGTTTCGCTCACCTCGTGCCAAGCTTCTCCATCGTGACTCACATTTAGTTCAGAGGTTTTACGGACAGAAAACAGAGATGGGGGGGGAGGTGTAAAAGGAGGGTCACGGGGCATGAGAAGGGGAGGATACAAACTGATGTCTATTTGACAGCAGCAGACGCGAAGAGCTGGAAATCTATTGTTAACTGGATTAAAAAGGGCTCTTAAGATTTACTTTTAAAAGCTAGACAGCCGATTATTTCTCTCATCATCCCTACGCCTGTGTTTGTTTCTGTGTGTGTGTGTGTGTGTGCATGTGTGTGTGATGCGCCACTTGTATTTTACAGGAATGCAGCTTCTAAATGGGTGATTGTTACTACAATAAAACAATCTGTTTGCCTCATTTGCAAAATGTTGCTGGAAGTCCGATTAACAGCGAATATCTCAGAGACGTTTCACAGACTCTCTGTTGTTTCCAGAAACTAAACGTATCCCAGTGGGCTGATAAAAAAAAAAAAAAAAATACTGGGAAGAGTTTGTGTAACAGTTTTCTCAAGTCATCACTATTTTCAGCTTATCTTGGAACCCAAAGAGCTGCTGACCGCATCAAACCTGATGCTTTCCTAGCAGCGAGAAAACAGCATGTACTTTAACACAGAGAGAAATGTCACGCTGGCTTTGGTCCAGCTGACAAGCGTTTCATGACCTGGTGAAGCATGTCAACACAACTCATCAGGTCAAATCCAGTTAATGTTTCCTGATTATTACACAATGTCTCATAAAGAACAGGGAGGAATCAAACCCAGGCAGTAAACACATCAGCTGGTTTTAATGGACTCACCCGAATGGGTTTAAGGAAGTCCAGATTCGACAGGAAGTGGCTCTGGGCTTTGTCCAGCCAATCACTGGAGGAGTTGCAGATGATTTGCTGGGTGAGGAGGGACACGTTGCGGTCTGCGATGTGCACAAACTCCTCCAGCGGCGTGGTGTTGCAGAGGTCTCTGAGGTGGAAGCCGAACCCTTTAGTCAGGACCTGGAAACAGAGAGCAAGGTCAAATAAGGCAAATCAAAAGCTCAGATTTGTCTGATCTGGTCTGGTTGAAGTTAATGTGACACAATGGGTGGATCTACATTCCATGTTTTCGAGTTTGATTCCTGAACTTTATGATTTTACTTGAGAGTAGTGCAGTGCCCATTCAAAACGTGCCCCAGGCTGCCATAAGTGCCCGTGGAATGAAGCATATGCTGCTGCACCTGGAGCGTATCCTGCCACCGCACCTGGAGCGTATCCTGCCGCACTGACTACTTTTTACCAGCACAGCTCAATTCGAGAACCACTCATCCCAACAACTTCACACGTGACGTTGCACATCCTTGGGTCCTGAGCAATAAACCTGCAGAATTTCAATTTCATACAGCACCGGGTTCTAGAGATGCTGGTACCACAGACAGATTTCTGTCTTTATAGTTAGATGTGATGTAATCATCTAGTTTTTAAATCTTTCTGGAGCATAAAAAATTCTCAGAGTGCAGGAGCTACATCCCTAAAACCTGACTGAAAGAACAAAACAGATACCAGCAGGGAAAGACATAATGACAGAGACGCTGCCAAGGACATGTTAGGTAAACTCCTTAACGAGCATTACGTCCATATAAAACTCATCTGGCCACGAACAAACACATGGCAAGCACAGCTGTGGGCATGGAGGCAGAGCTACTAAACATCCTACTTGGGACATCAGAGCGTTCAAGGTCTGGAAAGAGATTTTGTTGTTTCGGAGTCAAGATGGAGACAGACAAACAGAGAGAGAGAGAGAGAGACAGAGAGAGTGATGTCCTTAACCAATTCCTCGACCAAACAACAGTGTGGGTAGTTTCTTTTCCATGTATTTCATTGCTGCTAAACAACTGTGCAACTAAAAACAACATAAATCTTATTTCACATAAGTTAAAAAGCTAAAAGCTAAAAAAGCTAAATGTCTTGCTGATCGTTTGATATCTGTAACAAACACCAGAATAACCAGGGGGAGGCACATGAACATGCATTTGAGCCCCTATTTCTGCACGTGAGCAGAAATGTGGAAGGGAGGAGGGAGGGAGGGAGGGAGGAGGAGCGGTCATGTGACTGCAGCCCTCCAAATGCAAAGCAGGTTTGAAGCAAATGGAAGAGGAGGAGGCGTGGCCTAAATGTGTGGTGCGTATGGGAGGTTTGCAGTGAAATCTATGATATATTATCCGATCAGCTGGAGGTCCGTCTCACAGGAAAAGAGAAATAAAATGAGATAAGAGCTCAGGTTTCGATAGAGGAGGAGTGAAAGACTGCAGAGAGAGAGAGAGATGGAAAAATTAATCAAGGTTTTGAGATGAAAAGGAAAAGTATGGAGCCCC
>VXCM01004848.1:50000-70000 GCA_014773175.1 Lucifuga dentata
TCTGCTATGGCACAAACTAACAAAGGTCAGTAGATCCGGCGCTGCTCTAAAGCCTTTTCATCATCCTTTCATCATTAGCACACTTATAATAACATCATTATATATTTATCTGATTCTGTCGTCCTTCTGCATTTGTTCATCTGCCTCCCACATCTGAACCATCTGCCCTTAACTGAAACGACAATAGTTTTTATCGATCAGTATTTATGTTTGTGTGACTTCACTTCTTTTTAGGGAAAGTACAAGTAACTGCCAACAGACTTATTTACTACTTTCAGCTTGCGTTGACCAAGTTAATTTTAGAAAGACAACCTTGTCGACTCTACAGCAGCCAAGTTCATGATGGTGAGTCTCTGCCTCTCTTATAATAATAGAATTATATCCTCTTAGTGTTAATCTCATATATATACTGTCTGGCAGCTATGACAGATAACGCTTTAAAGTAAGATTGATGGTAACAGAGGCTTACAGTAATACAGCAGGTACGTAAACTGACTTAAATATGCATATAACCTGATATCATGAGATAATACGACACTTATGATTGGTACGTCTGATTGGATCTGTGTCTGTGTAAACAGGAAGCAGCAGTGTTCCAGACAGCTTTCAATTTACTACCTTGATTGTGACTCTTTCCTATGTATTTCCTGTCTTACAAAATAATGGAGGCACAGAAGTGCAACACCCATTGGCTGCTGGCTGACGGCTGATGGAGCCCATCAAAACTGGTCGGCAGTGATAAGGAAGAGACACATCACACCCGCAATGCTACTTTAAAGACTCAAAGCCAAAAGCATTTCTCCTACATAGTCGCCTTAACAAGTCCTTTCATATGTGGGTGATATATATATATATTTTTTTGGCAAATCTATTGTTCTGCGACAATTCTAGTGTATAATATGAAAATGTACTATTTTAGTAACGTCTCTCTGAAAGAAAGTTACATTGAAAAGAAGTAGAATTATCATAAATTTTTAGCAAACTCTTTCACTTAAAAAAAATTAAGATTGCTATTTTCTGCTATTTGAAGTTCTTATGGCGTACTTATTACATGAATAAGGTATAGATAGGAGAGAAGACAAATATGAAGAGGATTGTGCTCTAACAGGTTCTGTTCATTCTGTTCATTATTTTAGTAAGGTGCTACAATCTATTTCATTTAAAAAATTAAGGATTAATAACAATATTTCCTGGGGAAACATTTAATCTGTCCAAATATATACTTGATCTGGATGCAAGTATTTGCTGCGTTTCCACCAATATGAGTCTGGGTGAATGATGTTCATGGGAAATCTGACTGAATTGATCAATCAGTAAGCACACAAACAATCAGACAATGGTGAGTAAGTTTGTTCTTACGAGCAGTGTTCTTCTGCAGATTCCTGAGGGCTCGTACCAGCCCTTTATAGCCCTCATAGCTCTTATCGTTCTGGCTGTAGAGCAGGATCTTCTTGGCGTCGATGAACAGACGGGAGATTCTGATGATGTCCACAGAGACCCGAGAGAGAGAGAGAGAGAGAGAGAAAGAGAGAGAGAGAGAAAGATTAGCTCACAGACAGTTTCACTTTCTGATAAGATTGCTACTCAAAGCTAACGTTGTCAAGAAATCCAATGAATCTGTTGAATAAAGCAGTATTTTGTGAAGTATTTGGGTCAATATGAATGATGNAAGAAATCCAATGAATCTGTTGAATAAAGCAGTATTTTGTGAAGTATTTGGGTCAATATGAATGATGTGTTACTCACATAGAATCATTGAAATTTCCCACCATCCCGGGGCTCTCTCCAGGCGTAGGGTAGCGGAAGCAGGGGTTGTTGGCATTACAGATGATGCCTTGCACCCAGGGCAGGGTACCGGCTGAGGGCATGGCCTTGTTAGGGAAATGGCCTGGAAAGGAACAGAGAACACACAAGTTGTATGGCTTCAGTGTTACATTTGGAATTAAAAAGGATCGACTGCTAAATTAGCCACACTGTCATCTAATGGTTGGGTGTTTCTCCAAGTAAAAGCACTCAACACTACAACAAACTTAACATCCAAATAAAACTCTCACATTTTAACCAGACCGCACCTGATAAAAGTCATTCCATTACAAAAAAATCACATAAAAACACAAACACCATCATCGTTTCTTGGTTGACCTGCTGAGAGTCATTGGCTTTGGAATCGACTCTAAAAAAAAAAAGTGCTGACTTTATCTTTATAATGGTTTCCATTCTTATTAGCCAACTTTACCGCTACTGCTGCAATTTACCTAAACAGCTCTCAGACAAAAGATAATTATTGATATTAGATTTGGGTCAAGTCGAGTATCTACTTGTTTATAGTTCACTAAGTTAACTCAGCTGGCTGAGTTGTTTTACAGCCTCACCATGCTTTAAAAAACACACGAGTGCAACGGTTCAGTGATCTGAAAACACGTCTACAAGCGTGAACTCACACCACCTTTTCTAAAGTATCCTCCATGTAACTGAATAACCTCTTTTTTTTAAAATGCATCCTGCTAAGTGTATTACAGCCAGGTACAATCAATAACGCCTTCAACGCTTTGCACAGCACCTCTAACTGGAAGTCACGTGTGAAATATGAGGATCAAAACATTCCACAGGAATTTAATATGTGAAAATAATCAATTTCACCTCATCTGCTGAAATGGTAAAATAACAAACCGATAGACTCTCTGTCGGGGACTGTATCGACAAGTTCATTGAGAAATATCATCAGTGCTGCAAACCAATAACATCAACTCTGATGCCTGCCAAAAAAAAAAAAACCAAACAAACAAAAAACCTGACCTTGACAGGGACCGTAAACCAATGTACTGCCAATAGATGTATTTTGATTATGAATATTGAATTAAAATTAAGACAAGCAAGTGAGTAAATCTGTTTCCATTACATTTTTTCCCCAAATCAGTAACTGTTTTGGCTTTGTGTTCTTTCATAAGTTGAAAATTTGGCTTTCGTCATGTCATGTCAGGAAAGCAACTTAAAAAAACAATGAAGATCCTCAAAAAAGTTGTGAAACCAGATGCTGCTGACTCATGATACTGCAACAGCCCATTTCCAGGAGATGAAGACAATGTCGCATGTTCATGCAGGGCAAACAAATATTGACAGATCCAACAGATCCATCTGTGACAACAACACGGAAAGCTTGGGTAACGTGTTGATTGTACCGAGAAGTAAAAACAGGAAAGCAGAAAGTGTCTTCATGGAAAATAATCTTCATTGGTAATTTAATACAGGAAACTGAAATCCAAACAAAAAAGGAGAGGGAAATTTCATTCTTGACTTTGTGTTTCTGGTTCCTGAAAAAAAGGGCTTGTTCAGTTTTTAAGGGCAGAATAACACCAAAAAAAGGCTGCTTTAGCCATAAAGACAACATTTTGTTTGAGATAACTATAAATGGAAATAAACAGTCCTTGGATTATGACCATGGAACAAATTACACGTCTATTGCTTTCAAAAAGTTGAATATTATGAAGAGGAAATCAGGTGTTCTTTATGTAAAAAGCAAGAGATGACAAAGGTGAAAAACCTTTGTCATCTCTTGTTTGTGCACATTAGATACGTTTCCTTTTTATTTATTTCTTTAATAGCATCTTAGTAGTTTTAGATTTTGAAAATCTTAACACAGACTATAATTCCTCATTCTGTTACTTAACTTTTTAAAGACACAACATGAATGTGTCAGCAGATAAGGGACATGTTTTTCTCTCTCTGAAATCTGTACTTATGTATAATATGTTGTTCGTTCATTATGAACATTTTAAACAAAGCTTGTACATGAATCATGTTAAAAGCTGAGAAAGAACACAAGACAAACAGTGTGTATAGGCTGCCTGAAAATAAAGGAGCAGTTTGGTTGTTTGTTGTTCACTTTTTTTTATGACCTAATTGTCAGCTTGCAAACAAAAAAGAATGAAGCACCATTTCATGTTTCCCTCCCTTTCTCCTTACATTCGTGCTGCTCGTAGGGAGGATAATGCATTCGCACTGAGATCAGGATGAAGAAGATGAACAGAGGCCAGATGATCTCAATCAGCAGCTGAATCTGAGAGGGAGACGAACAAAGAGGTTAATTAAAAAAAAAAAAAAAAANAAAAAAAAAAAAAAAAGAAAAAAAAAATCATAGAACATAGAGAACATTTGATGCTCTCAGGACAAAGAAATCCTAAATAAATCACAAGCAGCCATTAGTTTTCCTTTAATACTTTGCTGTTTCATCATCTTTTGAGTTTAAAGGACCATATCACCATTTTGCACGTTTGAGCCTAATATATTCAATTTTCATACACGTAACGTTACTGACAATCATTTCCCAAAGCATACTACTGGAACGGTGAATTAAAAATGTTTTTCCTACCTTCCAGACCGCCATTGGTTTCAGTTCATTCTGGTACGCTATTAAAATCAACTTGTTGATTCTTGGGATAGGTAATCCATCATCGCCAACAAGACGTGTATTCAGTTTTGGTTTGTTTTTTTTTTAAGTGCAATAAAAAGTGTGGAGTGAATGTATGCCTCCACCGGGGAATATAGTCCCAAAAGAAGACCTGCGTTTATGGAAAAATTTAAAGAACCGTGACTTCATAAGGCTGTGTAAGTATTAGCAGGAGAAACATGGATTTTTAAGGTGGGTGTATCGCTTGAATATTTGATTTTGAAAAATTAAGAGATTTTGCAAAATATCAGGAAAGCTGAAATACGGTTTTATCCTTTGGGAAATGATTGTCAGTAACATAACATGTATGAAAATTGAATATATTGGGCTCAAACATGCAAAATGGGTGGTATGGTCCTTTAGCAAATGTTTCTCTGCTGCTTTATAAGTTAAGACATGTGTTACGTTGTGTGTCTGCGTGTGTGTGTGTGTGTGTGTGTGTGTTGAGAGGGGTGTCAGCTGTTGTCCTTTGTATACACTAATCCCACCATGTGAGTCTGGGTGAAGTATATGGGTTAATAAGGGAAGACCGGGATCTGTAGGATTTATAGGTTTAGAGGACTTTGGGTTTGTCCATCTGTTCCACGTGTCTTCCCTGCATCAGCCTCTCGATCACGATAAAGGAACCACGAGACCAGAAAGTCAAGTTTGGTCATCGCTATTCCCTTTACAAAAGCTCATGTGTGTGTAAATATGACTTCATAAAAAAAAAAAAACAGAAGGAACACAGTTGAGCTGAATTTGTTTAGCATAATTTAGAGTGTGTGTGGGCCTCAAGCAGCACGAGATAATGACTGGATAACGGATGTGTGTAAATATGACAACATCACGTCTTTGAATGACTCACAATACAACGTCAACTATAATTCTTTTCAGTCCAAGTGGCTGGGAGGAGCATTACGTCATTTCCATCACACTGTTTGGATTCATGCATATTTAAACAGGAAAAACATGTACAAGCCTTTGTAATCGCATTATGAACAGACACTGTGGCTCTGATTCACTGTGGATCCATAGAAATTTTACTTATAGGGAAAAATCCAGGAAAATGGAATTCCACGCTTTCCACTGTCTCGTCTTAAGTTGTGCAATTTGAAAAAATGACCTAAAAATCTGATTAATGGTGTTATTCCAATTGGTAAGTTCATTACTGTTATAATGATGTGGTCAATATCATTCACTATGATGAGTAAAGATGCTAGTGATGGAAAAAAGCTGTTTCTGATTTTAATTATGTGATGCTGAAACTTGCTGAAGAACATTATTCACCTTATTTGAAGAATATAGTTTTTTTTTTAATGTTGTGGAATATTGAAAAGTCATTCAGGTTTGTGCACTTGAGTCATAAGAGTTAAGAATTCCCACTCACAGTTTGTCTCCGTCGGTAGGTGAAGTTCTTCCAAAGCAGCAAGCCCAGCTGAGTAGACACTGCCATGTCGCAGTCTGGCTTGCTCCCACTCCCACACTTACTGTGGAACCAACAGGACAAAGAGAGAGAAGGTCAGTCACCAAATCACCAGATTCTCACCAGATTAGAGTATCTGAACCTCCAACGTCCAGATTTGTCCCTGGGGAATGAAGACGAGTCTCACAAAACCATATTGTCCTGAAAATGACATGAAGAAGAGAGAACAAACAGGATTTAAAGCTAAGCCTGGTGTTGGGTTCCCTGGACGTGTCAGACTAAAGTCACCAAACTCAAGAAAAGACATTTCCACAAACCTTTACCTGATTGCTTCTCAAACAGATTTGCTTATCAAATGCAACGGCTCCTCTCCCAAACCAACCAAACACACGACGCTCAGCAAACGAAGACAGATAACAACATGGACTTGCTCCACTTGATATTAGACTCATCATCGGTCCAAAGGTCAGCTGGGAGGATGAGAGGGGGGAAAGTAAATCTAGTGAAAGCTGTTAGTTCTTCCTCATTGCTGATAGAGCCGCTACTTGTTCATGCCTCATTATCAAATTTTCAGTCTTAAATATTCAAAGCTCATCATTCCCATTGTTCAATCTAAACATGTTAACTGCTGATTAGCAGCGTTCGTAGCTTCATTCTGTGTAATTTCATCGGTTTTGTTGAATCTGCTTACATGTGGAAATGATTGAAAATGAGTCAGCCTAAATGTGTGTGAGCAGCAAACTCTGCAATGCCTGTTTGTTCATTTTATTTGGAAGTTCAACAACACTTAGAAGGCCAAATCCCTGAAAGAAGTCCAAAATAAATCAAGTAATTGTTGCTGTTTTTTTTTTTTTTTTNTTTTTTTTTTTTTTGTTGTTGTTGTTTGTTTTTCTCCTGTCTTGGTACATTATCTAAGTAACTTTGCTGAGTCCAGAAAACTCCTCAAATCTGAAACAAGGAGTCAAGTCAAAAGAGATGTTTCTGGTTTTATGCAAATCAATTATCAATGATCACTTTGATATCAAAGTGATCCAGTTTTATGACACAGGAAATGGTTTGTGTGCTAAAATCAGGTCAGTCGATCAGAACAATGACTTTTCTCTTCATTTAGGATATCGCCATCACAGTTTACAATATTGGCAAAAATTCAGCTCAAGTGTTTAAATAATCAAAAGAAGCAGAAGTGCAATATGCACAATTATGAGTTATCTTTTGGCTAAAACTGGTTTTTCTCTAGTGCATGGATCAAAACCATCCTGTTTATGATATCGGACTTCCTGTCTACTGATGCAGAATGAACCTGAGCAGGAGATCAGAGTCAAACAAAAATACAAGGATAATGAGATTTAATGGTAGTTTTCTTCCTGATGCGTCTCCCTTAAATAACTGGTTTGGGACTCAAAATGCCTTACTGGTCTTTTTGCCTGTGAGCCCAAAAATAAACCATACCACAACATGAATAGTGCTGTTTGCTAAGGTTTTATACAGTCAGAATAAAACTGACACATCCTTAACAGTCAAGTTACTCTACATCTCCAAATATTTTATGCCGGCTAGAACTAATTAACTTTTCCCTTATCCAGCCTGCTTAAAAATCACAAAATAACAAACAAAAAAATTATAAATTGATTTTCTGTTTACCATCTATTTGTGTCTTTACACATTATCTCAGCTAAATCTTTCATAGTTACATCATATCACTTAAAGGACCATACCATCAATTTTGTATGTTTGAGCCTAATATATTCAGTTTTCAGACATGTAACGTTACTGAAAATCATTTCCCAAAGCATACTACTGGAACAGTGAATTGAAAATGTTTTTCCTACCTTCCAGACCTCCNTCATTTCCCAAAGCATACTACTGGAACAGTGAATTGAAAATGTTTTTCCTACCTTCCAGACCTCCACTGGTTTCAGTTCTGACATGCTATTAAAATCAACTTGTTGATACTTGAAACCTTCTTGGGATAGGTAACCCATCATCACCAACAAGACGTGTATTCAGGTTTTTTCTAAGTTATGTAATTTTAGCAATAAAAAGCATGGAGTGAATGTATGTCTCCACCGGGGAATATAGTCCCAAAAGAAGACCTGCGNGCAATAAAAAGCATGGAGTGAATGTATGTCTCCACCGGGGAATATAGTCCCAAAAGAAGACCTGCCTTTATTGAAATTGTTTTAGTGACCGTGACTTCATAATTTCGCGTAACTATTAACAGGCCAAAAATCAATTTTTAAGGTGGTTGTATCACTTGAATATTTGATTTTGAAAGATTAAGAGATTTAGCAAAATATCAGGAAAGCTGAAATACAGTTTTATCCTTTGCTGATGATGATTGTCAGTAAGGTAACATGTATGAAAATTGAATATATTAGGCTCAAACATACAAAATAGCTGGTCCTTTAATTAACTTTTCCCTTATAAAATCTACTTTTAAAAAAAAGATATAAATTGATCATATATTCCGCCATCTATTTGTGTCTTTACATGTTATCTCAGCTATCTCATCTAAATCTTCCATAGTTACATCATATCACTTAAAAACCCAATAGGATTTGGTCATATTAACTAATTCCACTTTAATGTATTCAATGTTCAAGCAGAACAGGAACTTTGGGAACAACAAACAACGGCATCTCTGCATGTTATCCTGTATGTCTGCTTTCTCCAGAGCAATGAGTCACTCAGTTTAATGGCAGCACTCAGGGCACATGAGCATTTTATGAGAAACCAAGTCAAAATACCTGCTGTACGTTTACCGGAACACACATAAAAACAAATCAAATATTCTCACAGGCAATGACACAGTGGATTTATCCACAAATGATAATATCATCATCAGATTTTTATCATCTACAAATGTTTGATGTATTTTTTAAATTACACTGAACGTACATGAAGATCAACACGGCTGCAAAACACCCACGTTTCTATGGTGTGATTTACAAACCTCACTGCTTTATACTGTCAGTGGGTGGTCCACAACGTACACAATTTACACTTTAACTGCACATTTAATGTAATTTCATTCAGTACTGTTCTGCTCTTTTTCCTCTGTCAATATTAATTATTAAAAAAAAATACATCACCAATTAAAAACAAGTAAACATACTCTTTGCTGATCAACACTTAATAGACCATAAGTAACCAATATTAGTTACAGTTGTGAAGGGTAATTCTTATAATTCATGCATTTTCTCCATTTTTTTTTTTAAATATAACAGCACAATCTGATACTATGGAGATTTCTTTCACAAACATTAAAGGGTTGAGTGTTTTAGTTTGGTTTGCTTCATGATATTTTTCTGAGATAATTGAGAGTGTTGAGCTGTGAAATGGTGCAGAGCTGTTGCGCCCCTAGCGGTACAAAAAATATCACTTTTTTCTACTTGTTTACCATCAATCCTCACGTGTTATATCATACATCACACTCCTATATGATTCCTCTGAATCCTGCGTCCTTGACGTCTATTCTTTTCTGAACGCAGAGATCGATCTCAAAATATGATCAGCGAACAATAGTTTATTTTCAGATACATGATCGTCGATGGTTTGATAAATGGAAAGTCATATTTTGTTTATTCAAATCACGGACTTAAAAAAAAAAAAAAAAAAAACAGAAAGGAAATGCATTTCCTCGACGTGCAACATCACTGCAAGCATGCGCATTATCAAATAAAATTATTTAAAAATCCCAAACATTCATTTATCCAACACAACTCCAGAAAAAAAAATACAAAAATGAAAAGAATGAAAGATTTGTTGCGGTTACAAATCATAAAGAGGTTTGTTTTACACTGCGATCTAATGTCAATATTATGTAAAAGATGAAATTCATCGTCAGACTTATGTGCTTGTGTTTCATTGTTCCACTGAACTGAGGTTATTATCGGTCATACAGCTCCGCGATGCTGCCACAACTGCATCAAGCCAGAAACAACCACAAGGAAGGAAACTCAGACTTATGTGCAATAAAATGCTACTAAAACACTTGCTGGAAGGTACAGAAGTGCATGACAACATTTACTGAAACGATGCATTGTGTTTTAACCGAATTTATCCTTGTAAAAGCCTTACATATGTCGTTTTATGTTTTATTGAGGGTGTTTTGCATATATAACTACAACACTGAGGCTGAAAAATTTTAATGAAAAGGTCTTTTTTCTTTTCCTTGTTTTTGTTGTCAACTTAAGTATATTTGTGTGGCTCAAGGGAATAATTTCTGAGTTGAATTTATCAAAAGATGAACCAAAAAGACCTTTGAGAACTTGCTTGTTGATTTGCTGATTTCATTATATGTTACGTATAATGACAATAAAGCTATTCTATTCTGATTCAAGAGAATAAGGGATTTGAGATTTATCTTTTAGAAAAAAAAAAAATCTTGTATTAGTCAATTTGGAGTCTTCGTTTTCTCATTAAATCTCTAAGTAGTGTCAGGATCCAATATTGAGGAGTTAATTTTATTATTTAGTAATAATTTGCTATTTTTGCATCAAACACTAAACGCTGCAGCAAACAGACTTTATTTCTTGAAATAACTGACCGGAAATGCAGCTTTTGATTATAGCTACCTTGATATTGGTCCAATTAACAACAAAAACGGTCCAATAGGATAATGACATACGTAATAATAAACACACAAAACCGAACAGTGTGCATGCGTGTCACTTTAACACAAAAACAACACAACATCTAAAACATCTTGTCCAATCAGCTCAACTTCACGACGTCAAATTACACTTGACGAGTCATTTTTGGGACAGTTTAAACAGCCAAAAACGACAAAATACTATTTTCGAGCGCAGGATAAGCGAGAACATAAAGACAATAAATGAATAAAATCAGTAAATAAAAATAATAATTCTGAACTAACATGATGACATCCTCTCTTTGTTAACCCAACAAAGAAACTCACATTTCTTTCACCAAACTCACAAAAAAATTTAAAAAATCACCAACCTCTATCCTGAAAGGCTCGACTGTCCACTTTCTCTTCTCATAAACTGAACTTCCTCCTTTCAGAACAAGTTAAAATGTATTTATAAGAGAACTACGGTCCTCCGCCGTTACCAGACTGATGCGCTGGCTGTCTGAGAGTCTGACTAAACAGCCGTTTTTTCCTCCGGCAGCTTTTATATCGCCGCCGTGTGCGGAGCGGAACGAAGCAGCAGCGCAGAGGTAACTACCGGTCAGAGTGATGCTGCTCCATATAAGGAAAGCACGTGCGGAGTCAAAACATCTCTTAAAGGAGCCGCAACACCTTTAAAGGACCATACCACTATTTTGCATGTTTGACCCTTATATGCAATTTTCATACATGTAACGTTACTGACAATCATTTCCCAAAGCACACTACTGGGACGGTGAATTAAAAATGTTTTTCCTACCTTCCAGACCACCATTGGTTTCAGTTCATTCTGGTACGCTATTAAAATCAGCTTGTTGATACTTGAAACATTCTTGGGATAGGTGATCCATCATTCCGAACAAGATTCAAGTTTCTTTTTTTTTTCAAGTTTTGTAATTTTAGCGTTTAAATGCAATAAAAAGGGTAGAGTGAATGTATGTCTCTACTGGGGAATATAGTCCCAAAAGAAGACCTGCGTTTATTGAAAAATTTAAAGNTGAATGTATGTCTCTACTGGGGAATATAGTCCCAAAAGAAGACCTGCGTTTATTGAAAAATTTAAATGGCCATGACTTCATAAGACTGCATAACTATTATCATTGATTTTTAAGGTGGGTGTATCGCTTGAATATTTGATTTTGAAAGATTAAGAGATTTTGCAAAATATCAGGAAAGCTGACATATGGTTTTATCCTTTGGGAAATGATTGTCAGTAACTTAACATGTATGAAAATTGAATATATTCGACTAAAACATGGAAAATAGTGGTATGGTCCTTTAAAGGATCAAACTGAAAGCTCCTCCAACACTTAAAGGATCATACTGGCGATCATGGAAGTTTCAGCCCAATTTATACAGTCCACATAAATGTTACATTACTGACAACCATAGTAATTAAAAATATATTATAGAGACAGTCCTAATTTTGAAAATTTGAAATAGATTTGATAGAACTGACAACAGGAAGCATTTTCAGATCACTTCATGCTTTTAATTGTGCTTAAACACTAAAAATTACGTAACTTCTAAAAAACCTGAATTCACGTCTTGTTGGTGATGATGGATTACCTATCCCAAGAAGGTCTCAAGTATCAACAAGTTGATTTTAATAGCAGAATGAACTGAAACCAATGGAAGTCTGGAAGGTAGGANAAGTATCAACAAGTTGATTTTAATAGCAGAATGAACTGAAACCAATGGAAGTCTGGAAGGTAGGAATTTATTTATTTTTTTTAAATTCACCATTCCAGTAGTATGCTTTGAGAAATGATGTCAGTAACGTTATGTGTATGAAAATTGAATATATTAGGCCCAAACATGCAAAATGGATGGTATGGTCCTTTAAGTGCTTATTTTCTGTTTTGGATAGGTGGGACCTGTTTTCAGAAGTCATTATCGTGAGGCTTCTGCTGTTATTTTGAGTGCTTTCTCATTTATTTGATATTTTGCTGCAGAGTTCCCAGCATTATGAGCTTCTGAGAATCTGTGGATATGAAACACTGACTTTTATTTATCTGCTGTGTTTGTTCTTTTTTGTGTCTTATTTATTCAGGGAGCAGAGGATTGGGTTTGGTGGGATGTGGCAGGGAGACTGGGAAGAAAGAAAATAAATGTATTTTATATGTATTGTATGCCATTTACTTGAATAAAAATAGAAGAGAAAAAAACAGTCCATACTGGTGATTTTCCATGTTTAAGCCCAATAAATACAACCCACACACATGTTACATTACTCACAGCCAGTGTCCAAAACATAAAACAATATTTTAGTTTTCCCGTTATCTTACCAATCTTACCCTAATTTTTCAAAATAAAATGTTCAGGTGAAACACCCGCCTTAAAATTCAGTGTTTCACCTGCTAACACATCCGTCCAAATAGAATGGATGTTCGTTTTTAATTCCTGACCCATCACAAACACCGTTCTATAGTTTCTGACTGCATCTTACTAACAAATCCAAGGAATAAGAACAACATTTCACCACACGTACATAAAACTAACCCTATTTCGGTGTTTGTTGATGTAAAGTCTAAACCAACTAGTGAAAAAAAGAGCACAGACAGCCATCTGCTCCTGATTATGTGGTTTAATCTGCTTCCACTCTTTTATTCTTTGAGGGACCAGTTGCTCTAAATTTAACATGGTACATGTTAATTTGTTTTCCTCTTATATCTGTACATAGCAAGCAGGGGAGGCATATCTGTGTTAAAGGTAAAGAATCATTACTTTATTGGCTGCAGTCATTTTGAAAATGTGTAACTTTTCCTGTTATGCTGCAACAAGTCTTGACTGAATAAACAATAGGATCTATGACATTAAACTTTGAGCCTCGGAGAAAAGTTCCAACTGCCGTCGCCTTGAAAAAAAATGAACCTGATAACCTCTGGTACGTTATGTCCCGTCTGGGCCTTCAAGATGAAAAGGTCTTTTCAAGACATTTTGTCTCCTGCTGAGATTGAATTCTCACAGCATGAGGTCTCATTAATACAGGATCCTCAATCAGACAAATTAGTCATCCATCAACCAGCTCCAGATCTGTTTGCATGGATGAAGATCACTGATATTCACCAAAAGTGACTGAATTATGTTTTCAGCTAAAGAATTAAGCACAAATGAAGAAAACTGAAGCTGAATCTAACATGTATGCTGAAGGAACAGGATGGCAAATCTTACGAAAAGAACTCATTATGTTTAAATTTGATAGGTTTGTAGTGCTACATGATAGACTGGAGAACGTCTCAAACCTCAGCATGAACATTGCTTTTACTCAATAAGTTTCTAATTTTCTAATCTTATCTCATATATACAGAAAATGTAATTTATGACTGAATATTTTCCCCATTTCAAACCAAACCAAATTTAATTTTATGGTTTGATGTCATGATTACCAATCAAAGAACACTTTAATCTAAATTTATTGCAAGAGCATATTTCTTGGGTACATTTGTAGTAGGCAATCACAATGTTTAAAGGACCATACCACCCATTTTGCATGTTTGAGCCTCATATATTCAATTTTCACACACATAAGGTTACTGACAATCATTTTCCAAAGCATAAAACTGTACTTCAGCTTTCCTGATATTTTGCAAAATCTCTTAATCTTACAAAATCAAATATTCAAGTGATACACCCACCTTAAAAATCCATGTTTCTCCTGCTAATAGTTACACAGCCTTATGAAGTCATGGTCCTTTAAATTTTTCCATAAACACAGGTCTTATTTTGGGACTATATTCCCCGGTGGAGGCATACATTCACTCCATGCTTTTTATTGCGATTAAATGCTAAAATTACGAAACTTTGAAAAAAAAAACTGAATACACATCTTATGATGTGATCTTCCCGATGATGGATTACCTATCCCAAGAACGTTTCAAGTATCAACAAGTTGATTTTGCGTACCAGAATGAATTGAAACCAATGGCGGTTTGGAAGATAGGAAAAACAATTTTTAATTCACCATTCCAGTAGTATGCTTTGGGAAATGATTGTCAGTAATGTTATGTGTAAGAAAATTGAATGTATTAGGCTGCAAAATGGGTGGTATGGTCCTTTAAAACACGGTACTGTTTCTGCTTAGATATTTTACAGTTAAAAGACTTTTATCAGGTTTTTCTAATTGGCTTTCTTCTCTTGATGTTCGCAGTCGTATGCATTATTTTTCATTGCTTTTATCACTGCATTTTTTTTTAGGTTTCCTACAAAGTAAATGTTTTAAAACAAATACATAAAATGTACGACAAAGAAAAAGAATGGAACAGTTTTGTGTGAATCTAAATGTAATTTCTGTTTCAGATAAGTGTCCGACGTGTTTCTGTGGCAGCTAGAAAAAAGTTAGAAAAACTCCAGTTGTCCTGTATTTTTCTGATAAAGTGACTTTTTTATTTTACATATATTGCTAAAATGCTTAAATCCAACAGAACCTAAAATATTAATATCACAACACTTCATTGATTTCTGCAGGGAAATTGATTTTACACTGACAGCTCCCCTCCTTTCTTCATTCATTATTTTCTCTCTCTCTGAAATTTGATAACGGAAAGTAATCGCATCAAAAATGTGTTTCATATTCATACAGATGCAGGAGAGGAACCAAAAAAATGTGTGGCTTTAAAGTACACAAATCTCTTTCTTTTTGAAACAAGGCTTCAACAGTTCACATGTTATTCATTCTGACTGTCTGAGCTGTCAGACGACTTTATTTCTACTGTGTGGAGCAGAATGCTTTGTTATGGCTGCAACAGCATGAGGTGGCTTTAAACATATTCAGCGCTGATGGCTTTAACAGACTATTATAAACCACTTAGCATGGTCAGATGAACCAAGGTTGTCTTGNTTTTTTTTTTTTTTATCTACAGACGTGACCTTAGGACAGAGAATCCTCATAATATGAAAGTGTAAAATCAGGACAGGGAGAATTTATTAAGGACATAGTATAGTTTGTTGTTACAAAGGTTTATAGATATGAGATACTCTTCATACTTTATGTAAGGAAGTAAAGCTGATGATGAGCCACAAAGTGAGATAAGAGAACACAAGAAATACAGTCTTTCTCCAAAAACAGTTTGGACATTCATGATAAATGTCTGAGTTAAAGAAGTTAAAGGACCATACCACCCACTTTGCATGTTTGAGCCTAATATATTCAGTTTCATACATGTTATGTTACTGACAATCATTTCCCAAAGGATAAAACCGTATTTCAGCTTTCCTGATATTTTGCAAAATCTCTTAATCTTTCAAAATCAAATATTCAAGCGATACACCCACCTTAAAAATCCATGTTTCTCCTGCTAATAGTTACACAGCCTTATGAAGTCACGGTCCTTTAAATTTTTCCATAAACGCAGGTCTTCTTTTGGGACTATATTCCCTGGTGGAGGCATACTGTTTGGTTTTCCTACTGTAGTGTTGTGCTGGATCAATTAAGTTTCTTTGACAAAAAAATGGAATAATCATATGTGATAGATTACTTATCTCAATCATTTCATGTCTTTGTGTTTTGTTTTGTTTATGTTTTGTTTTTTTTTCATGGCATATTGGAATGAACTGAAACCAATGACAGCCTGGAGGGTAAGAAGAACAATTCTAAAATTTACTGCTCTAGTAGTATTTTTAAATGTTTGGCAATAATGTAACATGTATGCATGCAGATTGTATTTATTTAGGCTCAAACATGCAAAATGGCTGGTATGGTCCTTTAAAGTTCGTTAAATTCAACCCTTTTCTACGATGCTGCGATGAAGAAGTGATGGAAACAGGCTTTCGGCTTTACAAAACAGCTTTCCTTGTAGGAAAAGGTTTTGCAAGTCAGAGGATCTGTAGGCTCAGAGGGGCTGTCAGGTTCATTCATCAACTTCACATACAGTATAACGCAGCGTTCTACAACATCCAGCTGATTTATGTCCTAAAGACAGATTTATACTGAACATTATGAACATTACGTGAACTTATGCAGGTGCTGCAGAGCCTGCAGGCTTTGAGGGAAGCCAGTCCTGCAAACAAAGCTCATCTTTGTACATTCTAAGATTGTTATAACTTGTAAAGGGTTAATTAATAGCTTCACTAATCCTCATTCTACCCATGGAAGCCCTTCATGTAATGCTGAATAATTAGAGGCAAAGGTGAGAATTTTCCATTTACAATCAAGAATCAGAAAATTACAGAGCCCCTAAAGGGACACCAGACAAATTAATAAATTGCTAGTTTCTCCTGGGCATGAGAAACCTCTCTGTAACTGCATATCCTCTTTTAACTGGTTGATGTCTGTCTGTTATATTTCAGGATCTCAAAAAGGCAAATATATCTTCTGCTGCCATTCTGCGTGTCTATGTGTTACCAAGCCATACCGGAATTTCTACTGGAAAGGGTTTCTGGCATCTCATACTATCACATGTGCACCAGATATTAGCGGAACCCATATCTCGTGCGCAGGAGAAAGTTTCTGGTGCGCACAAAAGACAATCGCATGTGCAGAAGAAACTAGAAAAAAAAAAAAAAAANAAAAAAAAAAAAAAACATATATGACTGGGGCTCCTTATAGGTTGACTTTTCTTGACCAGCAAGAGCTTGTGAAGTTGTTCTCTATTTACTGGAAATCCTGGCAAAATGAGATGTTTGCTTATAGGAAACGCATTTTGAATTTTGTTNCTCTATTTACTGGAAATCCTGGCAAAATGAGATGTTTGCTTATAGGAAACGCATTTTGAATTTTGTTCACAATCCCACAAGGACTCAGACAAAAATTAAACGCCACATCGACTCCTTGAACACAGCTGAACACAGCTAAGCCAGAAAAACCATTCCAGTTTCTGAAAATATGTCTGTTGATCATTCCAGCCTCTGTGTGGTGAATGTGTGTTTGCAAAAAGTTTACCGGCATCCTCATACCCGCTTTGACCGAGAGTAACCCCAGACTGAGCTGCAGGGAGGATGAACGACTAGCAGAATAAACTGCTCTGTCTCATTTTCTCTCTTACCGTGCTATAAAACTGCATATATCTCCTGGAATCTATCAGCTCAACTGTAGTAAAACATTACCAGGACGTTTACATGCATGTAAGACACGCAGGATGAGAGGAAGAGGAAGAAGAGGAGGATGGGAGGCTTGTCCGACAGTAACCTCAGCAAGGATTAAGGAGGAGGAGGGGAGCTTTGTCCGATAGTAACCTCACAGAGGATGAAGGAAAGGAGGATAGGTGGGGGAGGGGTGCTACCTATATATAACTCTGCAATGCAAAAATGTGTTTAAAATGAAATCAGCGATAAAACACAATTTGTCCTCAGAATTCATCGCCACTCTGGCGTGTCAGATGATCGTAATGAATGAACACGGATATTTCATTTTTACGATTATCTTTAATAATCTAGAAAACATTAAATAACCTGAATAAATGGTGGAATTGTAAATAAAACTAAATGCCATGAATAGCAGGGAATATGTGTTAGTTAAACATTTTAGTGTGTATGTGTGTTAGACAAAGTGCTGCGAGTCTCCTGCAATGTTGGCACTTATGGTGCCTTCAGGTACTGTAGGAAACGGAAAATTTTGAAATACAACCGGCATTCAAGTTTTCATCATTTGTAATCACTAACCTTTGGAAACGTGTTATCCTGTGGTATTTGGCTGTTGTCCTTAAAGTCTGCTTTAACTCTATTATTAAGCTTTTTAATTGTATTTGATGCATTAAAAAGCTTATGAACAATTTTTGTTTGCATAATGATGTAATCTAATGGTCATTTATAGATTTGGCTGTTTAATTTATGAAAAACAAAGAATTTGATCATTTCTGTAATAATACTGTAAAAATAGCAAAATTATACATCCATAAATCTAAATCTTTACTTTTTTTTTTTTTTTTTTTTTTTTTTTTAGTTTAAGCCTCTCAGTTTTTGAAAAGGATTTGGAACTTTTATGTCTTAAAAAAACAAACAAAACTGAAATCTAAAAATGCCTATAGACTGAATGAACAACCTTGTTTATAATTGTGAACAACCTCTGTTATTATTATTTTTTGCATTTTGCTTATGTATACTATTACATTTTATATGTATGTAGTGTTGTATGCATGTTATATTTCAACATCATGTTAAATGAAGAGTTAATGCCTACTGTTTATTAATATTGTTAATAAAGAGGTTAAAATGGTGCACCTGGGTCTTTCATTGATGGCAAACATGTACCCGATTTAAAGAGTATTAAGGATAATGGAGTAAGGAGCTGGATTTTTGTGTAATTTACATGCCTGAGGACTTTGCATCATACAGGAAAGTATGTCATTTCAAATTATGCATTTTTATGAGATCAATGAGCAAAAATGCTATAAAAAATGAGAAAGTACTGGCTTCCTAAAAACATCAAAATTATTAACGCTCTATTTATTCCTTTAATTCATGTTATTTGGATAATAAACCAACATCCACCAAATAAATAGTTGTGTCTCATGTTTATTTTTTCATTAATTCCATCCAAATACACTCAGCCTTGACAACTGGGAAGCACGAGCTGTGGTACAGGCCCATGAAGGCATCGCTGTTTGACCGCTGGTTACCTCTTGCTGCAGCTCAGAGAACTGGGTGAAAGGGGAATGATGTCACTGCTGGCTGAGAGAACAATGAAGGCTGGGAACTGTTACTGAGCAGAAATATGCACCTGAACGCAGCGCTTCCATTGGTTTATTAGTGAAGGATCTTTTTATGGCTCTGAACAGCACATGATATGCAGAATGTTTATCAGAAAAAAAGTCTTTTAAAGCTAAAGGCCGAGCGTAGGATTCATAGCAGAAACTTTAAGCGTGTCTGTGATAATCCAGATAGAAATATTGCTTTGCATTCATTCAGTTTGTTTTTAACCCCCAACTGTATAACCATAATATCCCTGTTTGACTTTAGCTGTTATTACAGTCTGAATGCTGTGTTATGTAAAAAAGGAAAAAAAAAGAAAAAAAAAAGGAACTATTTTGCAGTTGGATTCACTGGGAAAGCTGTTAAAATGAATGCTAGCAAGAACCTGAATATTAGTGATGAGTTTACTTAAAGTATATATGATATTAAATTCATCTTTGTAAGGATTCTTCGGGTGTTCTCATGAAAACTGAATGATGAGGTTTTAAATGTGATACCGGTGATTTTGCATGTTGAAGCCCAATAAATGGTACCTGCATACATGTCATAGCATGTTGGCAGCCATTTTCCAAAACATAAAAAGCCGATTTCAGTTTTGCTGTTATTTTGCCAAATCACCTAATATTTCAAAATCACATCTTCAGGTGATACACACACCTTAAAATTTGATGTTTCGCCTGCTAACACACATGTTCTCGTGTAAAAGACGCGGCCGATACGTCATGTGTAAGTATTAGCAGGGGAAACATTACATTTTAAAATAGTTGTATCACCTGAACATTTGATTTGGAAAGATTAGACGATTTGACAAACTAACACAAAAACTAAAATATGGTTTTACGTTTTGAAAAATGGTTGGTAGAAATGGAACGTTTATGGAGGTCGTA
>VXCM01004848.1:75000-78395 GCA_014773175.1 Lucifuga dentata
TCAGCGTAGAAAGCAACAGGAGAATCATAAGAGTCACTTATTCATCTCAGTCTGGGACATATCAGCCTCAAAAGGGTGTTATGTCCTTTCTCTGTGAAGGAAGGGTGTGTGTGTGTGTGTGTGTGTGTGTGTGTGTGTGTGTGAGAGAGAGAGAGAGAGAGAGAGAGAAACTAATGTGCTAATGCGTTTGGTTCTTTAAGCCTGTACCTTTGTGTTTATGTTTATATCGACATCTGTGTGTATGTGTGTATGTGTGTATATGTGTATATATGTATATGTGTGTGTGTGTGTGCCAGCATCCATGGCTGTTACATAAGCGTGTTGCTTCAAAGTCAGCTGAAGGTCTGGAAGTGACTTGTGGTCCTGATTGAACAGCAGCAGCAGAAATGATGGAGTCCAGCGCCATCTGCTGTACGGCCGGTGGAAGAGCAGGCACATATTCTCTCTCTCTCTCTCTCTCTCTCTCTCTCTCTCTCTCTCACTTTGAGGTTTTCCTATGAAAAACAAAAGAAGCAGCTTGTATTCTGGAGTAATAGTCTCTTACTGCCCAAACACTGGATTAGCATTACACTGATTATTGATTGATTTTCAGTAATAATAATAATAATAATAATAATAATTTTATTTCTCGTAAGACCCCACTTGGGGCAAATGAGAAAACCAACACACACAGAACTGATGTGGCAGAGCGTACACAAAAAAAGAAACAACCAACAGCACATATGTAAAGACAATAAGTAAATGAATATTACATATGTTTAAATGTCACTATAATTTCTTTACAAAATTTTGCTAAATTACGCTTAGTTAGGATATCTTTAGAATTACATAATTTATCCATCTTATATACATTTGGTCTCACCCTAGTATATACAGGCAGGTATTTAACTCTTTTCAGATTAAAGTAAGTGCATTCAAACAAATAATGGAACTCATCACCCAATTTCCCCAAATTACAAAGTGTACATAAACGACTGGCATATTCAGTGCTGTAGAATCTACCTGTAACCACTAGTATTCCACTGGCTCCACATCTGAACATCGCTAAATAACACCACAAATTATCATTTAAAGTGCACAGATAGTTTTCCAGTTGGAGTGTGTGTTTAAATATTCTATAATTTGTACAGAAACTTGTTAAATATTTCAGTTTTCCAGCTTTGCCTCAATATGTCTGATGTTCTCATTTCAATTGCCGCTTTAATATACTTGTCATTTACCACACCCGTGCATCCCCACAAATAAGAAAATCCTGTATCATCAAATATTTGCTTTAACTTCTCGTTCCACCGTGGTTTCAGCACTTCCTTATCATATAGGGTTTTCAGTAACATAAACAAAAGGAAGGATAATTTACTTCTTCTACCATTTAATAATCTACACCAAAAACCAATCATCCTACATTCAACTTTTTTTAAAAAATTTAAATCTACCAACTTCTCACTCTTCTCAACATCAGTGATATGAGCAATTAAAAACATGTTTTGCAAAAACAAAAAGCTAGAAAGACTTACTTTTTCTTAATTTTTTTTTATGTTGAGGGAATGTGTAGTTAGGAAAGTAAATATCACACTGTGATTTCAGGAGAATTTCTACGCTAATTTTACTATAAATTAATGCTGCATTCATGACCAGTGGGAACTGTAGAAATTTTGAAATTGCAGATTCTTCAACTTCTTTCTCAGTGTTCAGCTGGTTGAGGTTGAAGCAAAACAGACCATAAAGAAAAACAAGTGGTTGGTTCTCTGCTTTTTTGCACCTCATAAATTTAGATACAAGTTGGGGCTAACATGGGCTATTTATTGGCACATATCAAACAAGCACAATAAATGCATAATTTATTGATTACAACTGTGAAAATCCTTTCAAAGCCAACAGTTACATACTGTCACCACGGATACTATGTAAAAAAAAAAAAAAAAAAAAAAAAGGAAAAATTTGCAGATTACTCTCTCATATATCCAACATCTAAACCAGGCATGGGCAACTGGCGGCCCATGGGCTGGAAAAGGCACGCACCTTTAATCTGCCAGGCCCTCCGAGGACTTCTCAATTAATAAAAACAAAAATTATCAATTTTTTTTCCTGTTATTATCACCACCCATCAGCAGAGGGCTCTCACTCATTACTGAAGCTGCGTTATGAGACGCGTTCCCATTAGCTCCTGTGTTAGCTGTTGTTGCATACGTTGCTAAGTCTGGTAAAAGAGGAAAGATGAGTGTCAAGAAAAGAAAAGTTGACTTAGAAAACTGTTCATTCCAGTCAAGATGGGAAACGGATGACCTTTTTACAGAATTTAAAGGAAAGCCGATGTGTTTGGTGTGTCTAGAAACAATGTCAGTGATGAAGGACAACGCTACGCAGAAAGACAAATATGGCAGGAGCTGCTAGAGCTGTTACTGTGGCTGATCTGAAGGGAAAAACGCAGCGTCAGCAGAATTCATTTGTAAAAACCATTACTACAGTCATCTGTTAAGATATCTTATGTAGTTTGACTGTAGCTAGTGTAACCCACATAATATAGTGGACTACATTTGAAAAAAAAGAGAAAAGAATAATTAAATCATAAATTACTTTAATTTGAAATGTTAAAAAAAGTGTTATATTTTTGTTTGAATTGTCTATCTTTTATGCTGCATTTCTCTTATTTTGAATTCTCTGATTCAACTTCATGTTAATAGTTCCATCCAATGAATAGTGCAAAAGATGTGTGTGACAGTATCAGCCAGCCAATCAGAAAGCTGATAACGGCGAGTAGTCCCGCCTACCTGCCCAGGTCACAACAGTAGCAAGGGTGTGTGAGGGCGGTGAGCTGATCGGGAGAGAGTACGACGTCGGAGCTGCGTTTAGAGGAAAGCGATTTTAAAGTGAGAAAAATCAAGAACTAAAGTTACTACAGAGGCTACAGACGACAACCTACCTGCTACGCAAGGGGTCGCTTGTTAAACTAACCGTACGTGAGTTAATTCAACTCGATAAAAGTGCTAATTGTTAGCTCCGCGGTAGCGTTAGCTTGAATGCTACGTGATTAGCTCTCAGTATTGGTGGACATCCAGAGAGTTTTCCTTCGCTTTCTCACTCAAGCAGCAAGGACCCTCGTGGTTTTAGCGGGAGCCACCATTATCGTGTGTCGTGCCCACCCCGCCTCACAGAGATCGGTGAGCATTATTTTTCCTCACAGTGAAAGATTTCACTTTGTTTTGCACTTTATTTGGTTTTGTACTGCTTTGAATTAATAGAATAGAATAGAATAGCTTTATTGTCATTATACGTAACATATAATGAAATTACAGGTGCTTCTCCCTTAGTGCATAAGTATAAAAAAGAGCAAAAACAACTTTGTACACATCTATTTAAATTATATTTACACAGCTGAAAAGATAAATATACTTATC
>VXCM01004849.1:0-39197 GCA_014773175.1 Lucifuga dentata
AGGGTCAGTGTGTCGGCCCCCTCACCCACATATGGTCTCATAGCGGGTGCTGTGTCGTCCGCATCATGCATCATGTCACATTAAGGTACAGGTGAGTTACAGGTAAAAGCCAATGGAGATCAGCATGTTAATGAGCTGCTTTATATTTAGAGTCACAATTTATCCTAATTTATCTGTTGTTAAAGTGAAACTGAAATTCTGCTTTAGGTCTCCACATTTTCAGAGGACTGACAGTAAAATGACGGACGCACATATTAACCTCCACAGTTTGTGTGTGTGTGTGAGGCTTGCAGAGTGCAGCAAATGAGGAGGTTTAGCGCCAGGAGGATGTGAGACATCAACTGTTTAAATAAATCAGCTGATTTTGAATTTACTGATCACTAACACGAGGCAAATACCACTTTTAAATGTTGCTCCGCTGAAATTTACCACCAGTAAACCACCAAACGAGTCTTAATTTTATGTGCCGGTGTGTTTTATGAATCACTTCCGTACATGTAAATTAGTGTAGCAATGCCTCTTTCAAGGCAAATGCTAAAAGATGCCGGTAGCAGGCGTTTATGGCTGCATGACAATATTCGCCCTTGTCGACACTTGAAGTCCTGCACTAAGCTTTTTAGATGCTTTACTTTCTTCACTTGCGAGTTGTTAACTTTGTCTGCGGTTTTGTGCCGGGCTGCAGCACCGGCTTATCACAGCATTTTCATGAAAATATCTGACTTGTACTGCTGGAACAGGCTTAAAGAAAGCAGATAAGGCTTTAATCCATGTGCGTGGGCTGTAAAACACAAACAATGAGCTAACAGCTGCTAAAAGCTCTGTCGGGTGGATAGGGTCTATGTGAGTGACCCTTTTACATTTCACATAATCATTAGCAACAGTGTTGATGTCAAAAAAATATGTATTCATTCAGGTTTAAACCAAGTTTCTTACAGTATTTGATTACACCAAAGAAAATAATATTTTTTTTACATTACAGGTTTGTTAGTTTTGCAGATACCGTTGACATATCATGATTAATAGCATGTTCGTCTCGACAAAAAGCTTCATCATCAAACTTGGTCAAGCTAATATCCCAGAGCTGAGTCATAAGAATATTAATAAACCAAGAAGAGGGAGACAGATATGATATAATTTCAGTTCCAGCATCAGTTGTTTCACTATTAGTGGACTAACTATTTCCCAGTGCTGTTAGTTTTTAAAGGACAGTACTGGTGATTTTGCATGTTTAAGCCCAATAAACACTACCTGCATAGTACTGACAACCATTTTCCAAAACATAAAACTGTATTTTTAGTTTTGCCAAATCTTCTAATCTTTCAGTATCAAATGTTCAGGTGATATGCTAACCTTAAATTCAATGTTTCACCTGCTAACACGTATGTCTGAATGTAGAAGGCACAGTCGTTTTTAATTTCTTAGTAAAAGCAGTCTTCTGCTGGGACTATATTCCCTGGCGGAGACATACATTTTCTTCCGTGCAGCTCCGTGCTGGACAAGTTAAATTAAGTAACTTCGACAAAAAATAATAATGATGTTTGGTTTGCTGTGATGGATTATGTATCTCTAGCACATTTCAAGTCTCTACAAGCTGATTTTTATAACAAACTGAAACCAACAGCAGTCTGGAAGGTAGGAAAAACAACTCTAAAATATGTGTTGTATTTATTGAGCTCAAGCATGCAAAATCACAGGTATGCTCCTTAGGTATTTTCACATTTTAAAGCTTTCTCCACACAATATTGTAGGAATAGAATTGCAGCCTGTTAGTGATACCCTTGTAATTCATTGATTCATGAAAATACTACAATAGTTTACAAGTATTTATTGCTTTTAATGCCTTGCATTGCCTATTAATAGCCTGCATAAACAGTTTTCAAAAGTATTACACTGAGAATTTTTCTTTTGGGAAACTGCAGTTATTTCGGCTCTGATGATGACGAGGGACAAGGGCACGAGAAAATATTTGATGTCGAGCCACCAGCAAAGTTCTCAGGTTCCGCTGTTCAAATCCAGCGAACGTCTCACAGGACGAAGCTTTCCACGACTCTGATTACACCGTCTGGCTCTTCATCAAATAACAGGTCGATGCTTCGTGCGATTTAAGAATCTTATTTCTGGACAGTGTATGATAGTAACAGTAACAAAGTGAAGGTTTCTCAAGGCCAAATGCTCTCTGTGTTACTGTAATCAATTGCAATACATAGGCTGTGTATGAATATTTTATAATGTAATGTATGAATATTTATACAAAAATAAAATAAAATAAAATAAATAAAATAAAATAAAATTGTTATTTGGGGTAAAAAAAATCAGTATTTGCTGTTATTTCTTCAATTATGCTTTATTAGTGCAGTACCCGTTCAAAACGTGCGTGTTCGGAATGGGCCAGCTTTATAGCGAGCGCCGCTTTTCCTTTCCTACAAAGCTAGAACTTAAACTCTCCTAACTCCATTTCCCTTCAGAGTGCAACAACTAACTATTAATCTGTAAATCTAGATGATATAACATTTGCATAGTTTGTTTAGTGGTTAACAACAGCAGCAGCATGGCTATTGTAGGTTAGCAATGCTAGCTATCTTGGTTTGCTAACAACTAACAAGCATTATCTCCTGGTAGCATTGCTAACTATTGTTAGCTCTAGTACAACATAAAGTTTAGCTTCCAACATAGTGAAACATAACTTTTTACCTGCACAGCGCCTCAAAACAACTTCAACTTCTCAAACAACTTCTGCACCATGAGCTAGCTTTGTTTCCTGTACGGGGTCAGGTTGAGACCGTGGTGCTGGACCGGAGCGTATGCTGCCACGCCCGGTGTATCCTGCAGCATGGACTACTTTTTACCAGCACAGCTCAATTCGAAAACTGCTCAGCCAAACAATTTCACTTGATGCTGCACATCTTTGGGTTCTGAACAATAAACCTGCTGAATTTTAACTTCATACATGATGGGTTCTAGAGATGTTGGTATTAGAGATTTTTACCTTTATAGTTAGATTTTGACTCTTTTTTGCAGTTGATTATGATACAGCTTGACACAGAATGTAAAAAAACCAAACCAAAAAAAAAAAAAAAAAAAAAAAAAAAACAGGCTCGTGGAGAAATCTACGGTTTGTTTAACATAAATTATAGTGCATATATTAGTTTTCATGTTGTGTCTACCAACTGCAGCTCTACATCTTGGAAAGCATCCAAAATATTTACAATGGCGCTCAGGTCTGTGTATTAATTTCAGTATAACTGGTAATACAGAGCTACTGAGAATACTAGGAGGCAAACAGTTGTATCTGTGAAGGAGAAGTTTTGGAGGACTGTATGTCAAGGAATGTATTCTAATAAATGTTCAAAAAAAAGAAAATACTAGGAGGCAAAGAAAGTTCTATTTCCTCACCCGTGATGTTATTTTCTGTATCAGGACAGTTCAGGGTTTATTATTGAGTTATGGTAATGACAATATTTAGTTTAATGTAAATATGCGTTTATGTATAAATACATTTCTTAATGATAGTGCCACTCTTTCCGTGTGTTTACAGGACATATTGTGATTTGTTAGTTATTTTGAAAAGCCACATCTGTTACTTTTGGTTTCAAAATGTTGTTTCGGTAATGAGAATTTTTGTCAGGTGTCTCCAAATTGCTCCCAAAAATATTAACAAAAAGTACTCAAAATGAATTGACATATATTGACGTATGTTTTACCCATGATATGTATTGTGACACTGTGCTGATCTCTTAAAATTTTTGTGAGACTCAACCCACTCATGAGAATTACCCTTATATCATGACTGCTCATCCTCCACTTTTAAATATTTGTAATAATTACCTTTTTTTTTTTTTTTAAAGTAGTAACATGGTAGCATGGTTATCTACAATTTAACATACTGTACTATGCTGTACCATTTAGAATGGTGATGGAAAAAGTTGTCCAAAACAGCCAATCAGAAATGAGTATTTTCCACAGCTGTTAGAATCCCTTCAAATTTTACTGTGTGTGACTTAAAATGCATTAAGAGATATGACGTGCACTCGTCAGCGTGTTTGTTGGCGTCGTCGTAACGCCGGTTCCTACAGTTTCCACCGCTGTCTCATCCAAATGAGTCCCGTCGGCGTCCTCCTCTGCTGCCACGACTCGCCTCCTTTAGACGAGCTAACAGAGCTTAACCGAGCCGGGCGTNCCTCCTCTGCTGCCACGACTCGCCTCCTTTAGACGAGCTAACAGAGCTTAACCGAGCCGGGCGTGTGCTTGTTTCTCTGCTTACTCAGATCGATACGGCGATAATATGAGCTCCCCTGATTGCAGACGGGCAAATTAGTGCACGTCTGGCAGACGCGGCAGTTGCATTTGTCAGCTCTGTGAGATTGTGAAAGCATCGGGGTGTTTAACAATTCATGGCCCCAATCACAACACGAAACTCATCTCTGCTCGGGACTCTGCCCATTGGTGCTAATTGGCCGAAACCAGAGCCGGCTGTGCTGGCCAACAGAGCGAGGGACCGACTTTAGCATATTTATGCTCCATTTCTTGCAGACGTACTGAGACGCTCCGTATTCAGATGAATACTTTACAAGCCAGTGGCTAGTAGAGTGGAAATTTGTTATGAATTCATGAAGCAATGGATGTATGTTCTAGCAGGAGATGGAGATCTCTGAATCATTCAGCAAAAATCAGACGAAGATCAGAAAGTCCACAAACCCGCAGACATACATCTACATGTGTAGAGACATATTTTGTTATGCATCAGCAAGCATGATTCTTTTTTTTACACCTGTCTATCGTTCTAATGTACGCAAAACTGGCACACACCACTGAGTATGTACAAAGTTTAATCTTGCAACAGACAGATCGCGTGTGTGTGTGTGTGTGTGTAGAGCCACCTCTTTGTAGAAGTTCACTAACATATTCATTTATATCTAGAAGTTTAAGAGAAGGATCAGCAGAGGGAGAGAGAAACAGGAATAAAAATGAGTGAAAAGTGTTTTTTTAATATCGTGTCGCTCCGTGTTCTGAACCCATCAGACCGTTCAGATCTCCAGGATAGAGGACTTCCTGCCAAAGCCGCACAACTCAGCACCAGTGTGTTCAGACAGGAAGTGACCCAAAGTCCCACGGAGAGCACCCTTGAGCTTTCTCGTTTGACCTTTGTCCTGATTACCTCACTTGTTCCCCAATCTTTGATTTTTCCTCTGCTGCCAGTCACCTGACCTCCTCTCCTGCTCCCTATTGGTCATCAGTCAGGTCTACTCATCAGTCTACATCAGGCTCGTTTCCACATTTCTGTGGAAATGTGGAAATCGTCTTGTCTTCACATCTTACACCCGTCCACTAAAGACGTGAGGTAAAGACTGCATACCTCGCCGTTACAGAGGGAATCTCTCTTTCAGTTGCCTCTCCAGAGGTTTCTTCCATTTTCTCCTTAAATAATAAGGTTTTTTAGAGAGTTTTTCCTCGTCTTCTTAGAAAGCTTAGGCTGGGAGTCGTCGATGCGTGGGTCTGTAAAGCCCTTTAAACCATTGGCTGATATTGGGCTATACAAATAAACTTGACTTGCTTTCTGCCTGAGACGCTTCGTTAAAGACAGCTTACCAATGCTACTCTGCAAGCCTCCCAGAGCCTCAGCTGATGTCTGATGCTGGTACTGTACTCGAGTACATTAGATGAATAGTTCCATTTTGAGAGACTTTTCCCTTTCTCCTCCACTTCATTTGGTTCTCTATCCATCCTGTCCTTCCTTCATCTAATCTGAAAGCATAAAAATCCCTCCAAACTGGTGTTATGAGGATTTCAGCAACCAGAAAAATATAGAAACTATTCAGTCTTACATAGTAGAACCCGCTGTGTGTGTTTTTACATTTCTGTTGTTCGCGTCTCAGCTTCGTGGAAATGGATCCGGACATTTTGTTGGTTCTTTAAGTTGACAGGATGTTCCATGGCAAACGTTTTTATTTGTTCTAAGTGGATGTCTTTTATTTATTGTTTTCCTGGTTTCTTGATTTTATGTATTGTTTTTTAGTGTTTTATATTACTGCATGTAAAGCACCTTGTGAAAGGTGCTATACAAATAAAATTTATTATTATTCTTAATATGATCAGAACCGTATACGCGAGTAAAATGGGTTGCTGAACAGAACACGGCGCTCAGCTTGAAGAGTGAACACATTAATAATAATAATATTCATATAGCACCTTTCAAAACAGAGTTACAAGGTGTTTAACAATATATCTGAGTTTAACACACAATGAAATGACAGTTTAAAACAATTTAAAGCCACACCATAAAACAAAAAAGTAGTTGAGAGAAAATTAAAAAAAGTAAGATAAATAGATAATAAGAACAGTTTCTGCAGTTAGGGGAAGGCCATACAAGTATGTCTTAAGACGGGTCCTAAAAGAAGATGCTGAGTGAGGCAGTCTGATGTCCGGCAGGGAATTCCATATTTATGGACACGAATAGCAAAAGTGCCGTCGCCTGTGGTGACAAGGCGAGATTTGGGAACCACCAGGAGGTTCCTGCCAGAGGATCTCAGACAGCGATCAGGGTTATAAAAAGTTAAAAGATCACATATAGGTGCCTGATTATTTATGGCTTTAAAAACAAGCAGTAAGACCTTAAAATCAATTCTAACACGGACAGGAACCAGTGAAGAGCAGCGAGGACGGGGTGATGTGGACCGAGTTAAAAGCCGAGCAGCAGCGTCTGAATCAGCTGAGGCCGTGAATGTTTCTTTTGCTGATACCAGAATAAAGTGTGTTACAGTAATCAAGCCTGGAGGAAATGAAAGCGTGGACAACCTTTTCTAAGTCTTTGAAAGTCAGAAACTCTTAATCTTGGTAATCTGCCTTAGTTGAAAGAAACATGACTGCATCACCCTCGTCCCTTGAGCATCAAAAGAGAGATTTGAATAAAAAATTAAAGGACTGTATTACTTTCATGCAGGTATCAGCGGCGTCAGCAAGGGGTTTAAAGCAGAAAAGATTTCTCAGCGGCACGCTCTGCAAAGTTAAAAATGTCTAAATTCATCTGATGACAAAGAGGACTCGTCGTTTTCCCTGCAGACTTCTGAAGACGGCCCTTTCATGCCGATGCTCTGCTGTTCACATAGCCACCTGCCGTCTCCACGCCTTCAGCAACCTATCTGTCGTAATTGCTTTTTTCCTCCCATGTGCCTTGTCAAAACAATTTCTCAGCCATTTGTCCTTGCAAAGATTTAACAAGGAGACAATTCATTTATAAGGAAGTGCAGTAATTATTTGCTGGGAGCATTCTTAAGAGCAGGGCACATTTGTTTTTCTGTGTTATTTTCTTTCTAACTATTCTGCTTTGGCATAATCAGTTAATTACAGTCCTCTAGCAGTCAGATTGCCAACAGATGTCTGATTTCCTGCTGTGGATATTGAATTTGCTCATTCCTGCATAACACGTCACATGTAACCTTATGACATAACATTTCTGTATTATTCCACTTGCATAAAACGTTCATAATGCACACACATTATATTTTGGATATTTGGTGACGTCAGTGGTGAAAGCAGTACTTACATATTTTTTCCCGAAGTAAAAAACACAATGCAAGAAAGGAGAAAAACTCCAGTAGAAGGATATGCATTCAAATTTTAATGATGGAAAAGTTAGGTTTTTAATATGAAAACGTTGTCTAGTATCAGATTAAAAACTAAACACGGCTCCTATCAAAGTGCTAAATTACCGAATATAACATATATACTATAATAATTACAATATATAATGCATTAATAATTGTTGGGGTGCATTAACACTCCACAGTGCTCACCTTTGTCCTCGATTGTGTGTGTTGTGTGTGTGTGTGTGTGTGTGAGAGAGAGAGTGACAGAGATGGAATAAAGTCATTCAACCACACTATAACTGTGCAGTTATTAAACTTTCCTAAAGTTAAATAAGTTAAATTTTTGCTAACACTGAAGGAGTCTAATTAGCTTAATTTTTTTAACTGAAGTAACTTTATTTAACTGATCTAACACGGAGCTACATGGAGGACAATGTATGTCTCCGCCAGAGAAAATAGTCCCAGGAGAAGACGGCTTTTACCAAGAAATTAAAATGACTGTGCTTTCTACAATCATAGAAGGTGAAACGTTGAATTTTAAGGTGGATTTATCACCTGAACATTTGATTTTGAAAGATTAGAGGATTTGAAAAAATAACAGGAAAACTAAAATACGGTTTTATTTTTTGGAAATTGGTTGTCAGTAATGAAACATATTGTATTTATTGGGCTCAAACACAATTGACGGTATGGTCCTTTAACTTCAGCTCTTTTTTCAGCAATGTTTTTACAGGCTCCTTCTCTGAGGCTCCTCCCACTAGGTGTGATGTCACTCAGATCCAGCACCATCACTGCCTGTTCAACAACATGACTGGTCTAAAATTACAACTCATTCATGACCTCATATTAACTTGTTGCCCTTTTAGTGTGCAGATCTATTATAGATTGACCAGTTTCTGTTTTTTTTCCACCAGTTTTACTCTTTAATTATATCTTTTTTAAACATTTTGTTTCATAACCCTGACAAAGGCCTGGAGCTGAAACGTGTTGGTTTGTCATCCAACGCATTTGAGACCTTCATCAGGTTTAAGAAACTGTTTAAAACACGACTCGTTTAAAGAGTTAAAACTGCTGAAGCCAGAACTCCAAATTTATTATTTATAATTTCACATCCATAACTAAAACTACTGTTTGTGCTCTGTTGTTACAAGGAAATATGCAGTTGTTTGTATTCCCTGACAGAGATGCAGCCGTCGCCCCAGGGTGCTGCAGGCCGTGAGGCAAATTAAAACAATATTCGACAGGGAACAAATCTTCTCTTTCTACATTTACATTGCAAAACAATGAATGTTTTTGTTTTTTTTTTATTTTGTCACAGGGACGTCTCAGATATCTTTCAAAATAAAAAAAAAACAAGCATTATGCAAATTAGTTTAAATTTACTTATATAAGGCCAAATTAAAGGAGCATACTGGTGATTTTGCATGTTTGAGCCCCAATAAATACAACTTGCATACATTTTCCTAAACATCTGACTGGAGCGGTAAATGGACGCCCCTTGGTGTTGCCACCTTTGCTAGCCTTGCTAGTCATGCTGGTGGTTTTTCTCTGGGATGCTATTGCTATGTTACGAGTTAACTAAGCTAAACAGGCGATAACTAGATAACTAAGCAGGTTTTAGCAACTGGGGTTCATTAGCTAGGCTAAACAAATTTGATGTTAGCGACGCTAAACAGCCGAGAGCCGCAGCAGGTTAGCAAGCTAAACAAGGAACAAACCTTGTTAGTGGTGCCTGTAGTAGGAAGCACGCTCAAGTCCAAAAGGACAGTTAAGCTGCTAGTGAGGGTCATGTTGAGAAGTCAGGTAAGCGAGGTGACATGCAAATAGAATGAGGCTGCACAGGTGGCGATGATAGCCTGGGAAGGAAGGCGGGACTTATCTGACTGCTGCAGTCCTATTGGCCTTGACAGGCGTGTTGAGAGGTCCTTCAGGTAGGCACGAGGACGCAGTCCCCACATGATGTGTTTTACCAAGTGTACCAACCGAAAAGGAACTTCTTTTCCATTGTCTTCCCTGCTACATGGAAGATGATGTATTTCTCCGCCAGGAGATATAGTCCCAAGAGAAGATGGTTTTTACAGAGAAATTAAAAACGACCTTCTACATTTGGACTTACATGTTAGCAGGTGAAACAATGAATTTTAAGGTATGTTTTGAAAGATTAGGAGATTTGGCAAAATAACAGGAAAAACTAAAATACAGTTTTATGTTTTGGAAAATGGTCAGCAGTAGCGTAACGTGTAAACATGCAAAATTACTGTTTGGTCCTTTGACCATCTGACATTTGAAACGGCACAAATAGTTTGACGTTACTAATTTTTACCTTGTAAAAGCAGGTATAATGACTGTGTAGAGAAGATGTGATTATTTTAAATTTCAATCTGCTTTTTAAAAAAAAAACAAAAAACAAAAACATATTTCCAGTTAAAAGAGCACAAACAAGCAATGAAGGCCTAATGGGAATAGATGAAAAAGCATTGGGATGAGGCCACAATGATGATGATGATAATGATGATGATGATGATGAAACTGTCTCTCTGGCTTGTGGACCGTTGGCACAGCTGTGATACAACCTGCATTCTAATTCGCTCCATTACACATAAAGCCACTTAAAACTTATGATAAGCCATTGTTTCCATCGTGCCATAAAAGTGTTTAGATGCTACAAGCTGCATTCCATCTGTATGTTCTAACATTACAGGCAGATTAAAATGCCTAATGTTGACAAGGATGCTAATAAAAGCTACAACAGTCATCACCATCAACTGAAAGCATCATCGGTTGCTAAGTGGAGCGGTTGGAAACAGCTTCAGGGCAGCAAAGTCTGGCCGTGGCAAAGACGAACTCCATCTAGTTTGTCCATCAATGGCCAGATTCATAAATGAGATTCAGAAACAGTAGCGCTTGATTGTCTTTATCAATATATTATTTACATGTCAGAGAAGTGATTCGTATAAAAATTAAGACGTTTCATTCTGGTAAACTGGTAAATTTCGATCATATGAAATCTGGGAGACGTTTAAACTGTATTTGCCTCATGTGTTAGCGATCAATAACTTTGATAAACTCACTCAGCTGATCAGTCAGTTTTTAAAGGGTGAGTTTTGATCCGATCACAGCAGGATTTATGTTTCTTTGCTGGTTTAAGGCGTAAATGTCGCTTTAAAACCAGATCAATCAGGATAAATCGTGACTCGTAAATATGAAGCAGCTCATTAACATGCTAGAAGTATGAAGTAAAATGTATGAACTAGACTTTTCATACTAAACGCAACTTTCTGTTTTGATTTTTGATCAAAATATTAATGTGGTGTGTTTGTGTGTGAGAGGGAGATTATTCTATTGATAGTTAGCTCCACTGTAACAGCTTGAGGCTAGAAATGTCCATTTGTAATCAGTAATATGTGCTAACATGTATGTCCACGGTAAATGTGTGTTTATGGTGATTGGTGAGAATAACGGCCGAGATTCATAAACCATTGCGCATGATTTACTGCATCGCCATGCGCAAATATATGGCGGAACCACGTTTCCTCATTCATTCGTGTGCTCTGCTCCACCTGCTGCAGTAGAGGGTAATATTTTGTGTGTGTGTGTGTGTGTGTGTGTGTGTGTGTGTGTGTGTGTGTGTGTGTGTGTGTGGCAGGCCTATCACAGAACGATGTGGACATAAATACCAAATGAGGAGTTTCCTTTAACACGAGTACGAATATTGGCACATTTTACTCAGATGATACTCGTGCTCGTAAAAAGTGCATTATCTGAACCGGATACTTGTTTCATCCGAGTATTCGGCTCTGTAAACCACGCTGCATCTTTTTTGAGAAGTTTGTAAAGTTTGTACTCTGACAGAGAAGGATTGTACAAAAACGGATGATGAGACAGTGAATGACACTTCCTCCATGTTGGACTAAAGTTCCCTATGTTCCGTCAAAGGTCAGCAGTACCAAGACGGCTTGTGATAGGGAAGCCACGCAAATTCTCCTGTCAAAGTTCAACAGAAGTGAACTCTACATCATGCTGATTTTACATTTTGCCACCACGCAAATATAGTTCACCCCATGAGCAAATCCACTACGCACGGATTACATCGAAATCAAGTGATTTTGCTCTGAAGCCTCGCTGTAAAAAGTGTTGATGTGACCTTGTCCTAAGGGTGGAATTTTCAGAAATTGTTCCTTCTCTCTTTTCTGTAAAATATGAAGAAAAAAAAAAAAACCAGCATCAGCAGCAACACCCTGTTCTCCTCTCATGAAATGACTCGTGCTCGAGTGAAGTGTGATTTATGTTCATTCTGGGTGTTTATGGAGCCCAGCCTGACATCAAAATTAAATCAGCCCTCCAGGGCCTCAGCCTCTGATGAGCCTCTCAGACATGTACGGTCAATGCAGGGCAAAATATCTAATTACATTTTTGAGAAGGTAGAGCAGGAAAAAAAAAGTGAAGCTAAACAAATCGATATTCAATTAAAGTCAACGTGGAATTTGTGGATTCCACAGAGGAGGCGAAGGAGTGACTGCAGGGAGAGATGATTGCCAGATTACCACTGCCTGAACACTGAAAGAAAGAAATGAACGAAATGGACTCCCACATTCAGGGTTTCACCCCGTTAACAAATCAATTTGGGGTCACCAGCACCGCAGTTTAGTGTCATGTTTCATAATTTCAGCTCTCATTAATTATAAAGGAGAGTGTGTAATACCTGGGTTTTAAATTATAGCGCTCTGTCGTGGCATTTACATGGCTTTGTTTGCTCGCCTCCAGTCATCATTACGAACAGTCGGCTCATAATGGCTTATTAAGGCTCACTAATTGAAATTAGCCTGCTAATTGTCTTATCATTACTGCTGTTTTTTAATGGCAGGTACAAGGACACCCTTGAGTGTGAAGCCAGATTGAAAATTAGTTTTATTCAGTCGATGCAGATTGCATTTTCAGTGGTTGTAACTGCCGCGACACGATGAAATGGAACCTTCCTCACCTGGACAATATTGAAGGGAGGTCACATTCACCCGAAACACGCATGAACCTTCCTGCTTCAACTACAAATAACAGTGATAATCTGAAAATTATTCAGTAACACTTAGGATTTCATTTTTTTTTTTTTTTTTTTTTATATGTGTTTATTCAGGGGGACTTCATTGAAAGCATCCCGACCTGGATTTCTCCTGCCAGTTCAAGAATTGAACCAGCAACCCTTTGGTCACAATATTGTTGATTGAATGGTTGTTATATTTGGAGGATTTCTGTTTAGTTTCATGTTGATTTGGGCTTTTTTTTTTTTCCATTTTAAGGTACTTTTCATAAGCCTTTTCCTTCTCTTCTCCATTTTCCTCCATCTCCTCTGATCTCGTTTCGTCGCAGCATTATTGGCGTGCACAGCCGTCATCGCTGCGCTGGAGTGAAACCAACATGATCACGTTTATGACGCTCGCCTGCAGTGCTTGAAGTGGGTCGGCATGCACCGGTCCACAGCACCGGGACATCTGATTTTTATTTCAGAGTACCAGGATTTTTCGGGAATACTGGAAACCTCTCATAAAGCTTCTGTACTCTGCTGCAGAACAACGCAGAGGAAAACGACAGCAAAGATGCAGCCAGACGAATTAAAGGGGGGGATCACAGAAATTTATATATATCAGGGACGGGCAACTTTGATGAGGACGAGGACCAATATAATGTCATTCTCAGGTCAAAGGGCCACACATTAAATAAAACAAAAATCACTGTGAACTCAGTATGTACCTGTTAACATTCAGCTTTGAAAACATGGGAGATTTTCTGGGACACGAGGACCCCCCCCCGACCTGACCCGATAACCAGCCAATGGGTGAAAGCACACAGAAAAAGGGGGGGGTACTGGCACCNGGGGGGGGGGGAATGGACACATCCTGCAGCTTTCTCACGAAGGAAAAAAAATGGATGTATAAATAAAAAATAAATTCATAAATAAATCAAAAACCAGCAAACGGTTGAGGACGTCTGACCACAGGCCCAACGCTGTATGATTTGTCAGAACTGCCTGACGCTGCATGATTTCTAAAACTAAAACATAAAAAAATAAAAAAGAGGTCAAAGGTTAAAACACAACTGCTACAGATGTGAAAATACACTCACACAGCGTGCTTTGGTGAGTGAATGCAGCGATCCCGTGGCGAGCAGACGGACACGGAACCTGTTTGTAACGGCGTTTGGCACAGTGCAAGTTCGCACACTGTAGAGCGATTCTAAAGTGGTGGGTGACACACACGATCCAGACAGGTGGCTTTCACGTTTTTAAAGGCCACGTCTCCAAAGGCTGAGCTGCAGAAGAGCACTCTAAATGATGCAGATACGGTTTGACACAAGATCACACACACACAATACACAAATAGTAAAGTGAGTTGCCTGGATGTACTCACAGGGCTTTATGTTCGTACCACAGCAGTGTTTTATCTTGTCAGGATGCATCTACTCTCGCCGTCGAATACTGACGTTCCTTTATGGAGCGTGACAGACTGCAGAGGAAAGCCTGGCTGGTGGGTTGTTCATGTGTGTGTGTGTCTGTGTGTGTGTTTTTGAGCACACATACGGCGCACACACAAGATCAGCAGATTTGAAAATATAACAGGAAAACTAAAATAGTCTTTTAATGTTTAATGTTAGGAAATTGGTTGTCAGAAACATAACGCGTACACACACACACACACACACACACATATATATAGGGCTCAAACATGCATGATTGCCAGCAGTACAGTCCTGTAACTTGCACATACACTAAGTCTGTACGCTAACCAGCAGCGGTGGAAGCCTAAAGACCAGGAGAAAACGACTTTTACAGCGAAATTGTCTTCTGTGAAACACTGAATTTTAAGATTTTGAAAGATTAGGGGATTTAAAAAAAATAACACGAAAACTAAAATAGTTTTAAGTTTTGAAAATTGGTTGGCAGTAAAGTAACATATATGTATATGCTGTGTAATTGGGCTCAAACATGCACGATCAGCGGTATGGTCCTTTAATGACAGCAATCCACAGATGACTGAAGCAGTTCCAAAAGCAAACAGAGCCCCTTCTTCTTTATTTTCATGTATTTCCCTGTAATCCACATCCCCTTCATATCCATGTTTATTAGCCAGAGAGAGTTAAGATAGCAGAGAACGGCAGGAAATGATTCTTGTTTAGATAAAATATTGTTGTATGGGGTGAAGCAAGACAAGAAAGAAGATGAAATAACAGCCTGCTTGCAATTAAACACACTATTGTCAGAAATTTATGACAAAAAGTGCTCAAGTTTGTGGATAACCTCCCACGAAATGCTTTATTTCCGTATCGAAACACAGCCTCTGCAAAACACCTGGTTGTTACACACCTCTGGTTGTTTGTCAAAATAAATTACAAGCTTTATTCCCCCCCCCAAAAAAAAAGCTGCTTTGTTGTGTTTTGAAAGGCAAAAGTTTCGGGGAGATGGCGTGGGCTGCAGCAGAAGGAGCAGAGGTCTGGATGACTGACAGCTTTTCATGACCGTGGGCTCCATGGAGGAGGCTATCTCTGCCCAGGTATCCTGGCAGGATGTGGGCGGTGGATCTGACAGGTACTGATGTGAAAATTACCGCTTCGAGTGCGTCAGCGTGGACTGACCTTTTCAACGGCAAAAAAACAGAAACGATTTGACTGAGAAAAATCATATGTCTGGGTGCCTTTGAGTATTTGTATCTGTGTGTGCTGAAAAGCTAAATAAACCCACGATAAATTTCTGCTTTTTTCCCCTCAAATGTATAATTTGTTTTGATGATGGCTTTTTAGATCCAGATTGCGTGGGCGCCTTGTCAGACTCGCATTATTTGCATGTGGGCCGTCGCGTTTATACGTTTCTTGGAAAATGTGATATGTGTCAAGGTGCGGCGGCGCCATGAAGACGTTTGTCCAGATGACGCAGGAGCTGCTGAATGGTTCATTCGTTCGTTCGTTCTTAAACAAGCTGCTGCTGCAACTCCAACAAAAATCACAAGCTACTGTTATTTATATGTGATAATTTGTGTCTGACCGGCTGGGAATGGATTTGTGGTGGTTGACCCTAAAGGCAGCGTGGGTAGAGTGGCCGTGAACAGTGAATGCACCATTCTGGCAGACATCTTTATCAGACGGCACATCCAGGCTTTTGTAAGGAAAAAAAAAGTAGTAATATGCACAACTGGAAAGCACTCAGAGAGCACACACACCTCTTCCAAGGCTACATGGCGCTCATAATGTGTTCTTTTAATAGTAGAAAGGATGATTTTTTTAAAAGTTGGATCCAGATCTGCGTCAAAATATGCAGATGACAGAAAATTATGATGTGCAGGGACAAACTGTGCCAAATTAACGGTGAGTCAGACTCATGACTTCTCATTTATATGTATTTAAAGGACAATACCAGCAATTTAGGATGGTTTAATATATAAAATCCAAATACACTTTGTTACTACCAACCATTTCCCAAAATACATTACAAAATTTTAGATTGTTTTTCCTACCTTCCAGACCTCCATTGGTTTCAGTTCATTCTCTATTAAAATCAACTTGTTGATACTGTAAACATTCTTGGGATAGGTAATCCATCATCACCAACAAGACGTGTATTCAGGTTTTTTTTAGAAGTTATGTAATTTTAGTGTTTAAGCTCAATAAAAAGCGTGGAGTGAATGTATGCCTCCACCGGGGAATATAGTCCCAAAAGAAGACCTGCGTTTATGGAAAAATTTAAAGGACCGTGACTTCATAAGGCTGTGTAACTATTAGCAGGAGAAACATGGATTTTTAAGGTGGGTGTATCACTGAATATTTGATTTTGAAAGATTAAATATCAGGAAAGCTGAAATATGGTTTTATCCTTTGGGACATGATTGTCAGTAACGTAACGTGTGAAAATTGAATATATTAGGCTCAAACATGCAAAATGGCTGGATGGTCCTTTAAAACTAGAGAAAGTGAAGACAGGAGCAATTTCAGTACAGCACAATCCCACCTAGATGTGATTCCATCTGGATCAGTGTGGTTATGTCTTAAAGACTGCATTAAAACATGCATTTATTCATGGTGTTTATTTGCTGTTTGCTCTGCATCTCGGAGGCGCAACGTTATTGAAATGCATCAAGATGTATTGTATGGGACTCTGAGACGTGCAATAAATTCCTCATGCTCATCCTGGCTAGCAGTCTCCACCGTCTGGTGCTGCGGCAAATACAGAGCTGCTTGATAAGAAATGTGAGTGTGTGTGTGTTTGTGCATGTGTGTGTGAATATGATTTCATGTCCTCCAATAACAGAGCGAAACACAGCGAGGGGAAAGCAGGAGCGAGGCGATTGGTTTTGTTAATGGTGAACCCATTAAGCTAAATGAAAGCTGATGTGAAATTGATGAGTTTGTTTTGGGGTTTTTTGCAGCTGGTTTGCATATGAAAAGCAAATTTGCCAGAATCGGGATTCTCACTGCATCCTGTGAGGCCTGTTAATTGTGGGAAAGGAAAGCTTTCAGACCAAATCTATTCATGCCTCCTTTCATCAGGCTATATGAGCACTGATTTGCCTCATGCAGACACACCTCATTCTATACTAAACGGAGCAAATAGATGCTGCAGGAGGAAAGAATACATCTGCTACTGCTTCACCATGACACTTATATCAGAAGACTGAAAGGTGTATTTATAGACAGACGGGTAGTAAAGGAATACGTGTCACGGCGTTGCATAATCAGGATACAAAAAAAATTTAAGTGTATTCCATTACAGTTACAGAAAAAAAAGTGTAATCAGATTACAGATACATTTAAAAAATGGGGATTACTATCAGGACTATGCTTGAAAATAGAACACACATGTAGAAGATATAAAATGGCTGTGTCGTATAGTTGTAGGAATATCAAGGACGCTGGATACAGAGCTTGCTTAAAAAAAAAAAAAAAAAAANAAAAAAAAAAAAAAAAAAGTAGAACAGGGCAGATCCATGTGTCTCTCCCACATCAGAATTAGCCCAGCCCTCGCTTTATATGTGATATTCCATACAAAAACAATCATGTACAAAAGCAACCAGCCATTCATATGGTTCTCACAAGTACAACTTAGCTGTTTTGACATATGCACAAAAGTAAAACAAGGCTGAAATAATTAACAAAATCACTCCCAAAATGACCCGATTGTAATAAGTACTCAAATTCTCAACAAAATACATCACTGCATTACAAATATACATTTTTCATAAATTACTAAAATAAAGTGTACCCCTTTAAGAATATGAAAACATGAACAAAACAGTGTTTTTATAACTTTTAAACATACCTTTAAAAAAGTAGAACGGGGCACAGTCAGCGCACAGAGCGGCAGTCCGCCTCTCTCCGTTAAGCTAATGAGCGAAAATTAACAGACACATAAAGCAATATTAGCGACCGTCTTTTTCTGCTCAGTTTATTATCCGACATTTATAAATACCCATCAGTCTAGTTAATTAAGGTAGTTAGTTTTATTTAAATACTTAACAAACCAAAATGAATGGATTTTAAACTTATTAGCTTAGCATCTTACCACATCAGGGTTATCCCAGCCCTGGCTCGGAGCCTGGGAAACTCCACATATGCCATGTGCCCACTTCCGTGTGTTCCACTAATTAGGGCCCGACTGCAACAAATACATTAGGAACTACAGTATATTTAAACAAATAATGTATTTGGCCCAGACTAAAGCTAATCAAGCCTGAAATAAACATTTATAAATAAACTTAAACTAAGAAAAAACTAAAGCTCAGCATAGCTTTTGAAGAAGTTCATTGAAAATAAAAAATAGAACATCTTAACCCAACTACACATGCGCACATAACATCTCTCTCAACGCCACTCTTCTGTTAACGAGCGTCGCTATGGACACCAGTTAAAAAAAAAAAAAAAAAAAAAAAAGCTTTCACAGCGTGGAAATTTGATACTATTTTGTCTTTAAGACAGAAAGTGGAATAACATCACAGTGTAATTTCTGCCTTCCAGCCGTGAAAATACATCACATCCAAAGACTAAACTAGTCTAATGTGAAGAAACATTTGCAGGTAAGACCAATAGCTATGCTAACTACACAGAAACCAGGTACACAGGTAAACCAGGTGTTGTATTATTAGTATGCTACTGTCAGATTGCTTCTTTTGAATGTTTTATTTATATTTTTGCTCATCAATTTTTGTATTTTAAAATTGTGGTCCCCAGGAAGATTAGCGACCGCTAAGACGGGAGCTAATGGGAACCCATAAACAATGAAGACACAGAAACCAGGTAGCCAAAGCTAACGTTAGCCAAAGCTAACGTTAGCCAGCATTTCATTACTACAACTACCAATTATTATTATTATTATAGCGACTCTCAATGAAGCACAGAGATGCTTAGTTTGACGATTTATTAAACGAAAAAAGAAACTACTGTGTTGTAACAGCACCATAAGTCAATTAGCATCTTTTTTTTAGCTTCTAATTTGTTAAAAAATATTGTAGATGCTCTTAATCCATGTACAAAAAAAAAAATATAGCATTGTTTTTATTTTATAAAAGGACCAGATTTAATTTTTGCATTGAGTATTGATCATCCTCATGGTTTGTGTTCCAGGTCTGAAAGGATGAAAAGAGGAGATCTGAAAACATGTCAGAGGGCGTTGGTGAGTTTCTGAAAGAAACCATGAGAGCTGAGATGTGCACCATCAAATAACACATGGGAATTAAAAAAAAAAAAAAAATGAACAAATCATCTGAGTGGGTGTAACTTTGATTGATTAAGAACTATTAATCTCTATGACACTGCAGTTATAATTAAAACTGCTGTGCATGATGAGGCTTATGGAGTTTTACTGTGCCTATTGTTACTGCACGTGTTCAGTCATCATGAAACCTCAGGATTTCTAACTATTCTTTCTTAATTACAAATTATATTTAAAATTATTCACTTTTGTTAATATCAGACAAATATCTTGTTATATAACTTATCGTTCTTACTGAGTATTCACTTTCTGATGGCACGTGGCACTGTGTTATCAGGATGCCAGTTTTATTTAACCAGCCATTGCTGCTCAATGTTTAGAGACATGGCGGATTGATTACCTATTACTCGCACCGACGGACCCGTCTGATGGCCTCAGACAACCATGCTGCATGTCATTCTCAAGTACTTAAGAAGCCAGAAATGTGTGAAAGATCGAATAGGGCCATTCTGTGATGTGTCCGAGTGCTGGGCATGTAATGCTAGCCAAGTGCAACCTGCAGCGGAAAGGCTTTAGATTTTAGCATTTGTGATACCGTAGTTTGGAACCTAACATCTGCCAGATGCATCTTGTGAATTCACTTCTCTCTTTTTGGATATGTGGATCCTTTCACACTCAGTGTTGGAGTCCTGAAGCTCGGCTGTGACCAGAAGTCCATCCAACTGGCTGACAGCTCGCTCTCCTCCCACGGCGCAGCATNACTAAACTGACACTGGATCATTGATTATTTGCTGTTCATATTATTCTGTAATATTTCCTTGTTTTGGTCGTTGTAATTTACCTGTTTCTCCACCTGCGGCTCCTATGTCGCACCTGGTCGTTTAAGGAGAGGGAATCTCTCTTTGAATCGCCTCTTCCGAGGTNTCCTATGTCGCACCTGGTCGTTTAAGGAGAGGGAATCTCTCTTTGAATCGCCTCTTCCGAGGTTTCTTCCATTTTCCTTATACAATAAGGTTTTTAGGGAGTTTTTCCTCGTTTTCTTAGAGATTTTGAGCTGGGTATGGGTCTGTAAAGCCCTTTGAGACATTGTATGTCTACAAATAACTTGACTTGATTAGCCACATCATCCAAGATTTAGCCCCTATGACCTGGTATGAACCAAAGGAAGTGACCTTGCTTAGGGAGACTTTGCCAGGCCTCTTGGGAGCTGGCAATGGAAGAGGAGCTCCTAGCCTGGTGCTAGGCCAGTATCCATGGACCCCAGTCATGTTAACACCCCTGGTGGTGGTGTGGGGGTCCAGTGTGTTGCTAAGCTGACTGTGGCAGACTGAACTATGACTGCAGAAGGTGATAATTGGTTAGGAAACTTTGGAGGCAACTTTAGCATTTGCTGAGATTGCTTCAGCAAAAGTAGAGAGGTTGCATTTTTTTATTTTTTTTTTTATGGTGTTGGTATCTCCCACTGCTACTTGGCTCCACCAGTGTAAAGTTTGTTGGTCTAGCTTTGAGGTTAGCTTCCTAACCAAGATAAATGTATGGTGTATTTGGAGAAAGATTCATATTTTGGCTGTGTACATATGTATTCATTAGGACACAATACATGCAGAGAACAGGAGATCAGTAAATATTTTTTTGTCAGCCACCTAAGCATAGAGGTGCCATTTCAGAATATTGTTTTTCTGCTTCAACTGCTGCATCAAGAGCATGTATAAAAAAGGACAAGATTTACATTTACTTTCCATCTCGTGTTTCTGCAACAACCAGTTCAGCAATAATGGACGAGTCCAAGAGCTGCTTAGTGACCTGTCAGAGCACATAACACCAGAGGTTAAAAAGGGGGAAAGGTTACTTTCATTTGTGCACATAACTTTCTGCCACAGTGGTAAGCAGGAAAAATCCCTCCTCCCTCCTCCCTCTTGTCTTTGTGTTTATTGATTTCTGTTATTGGACTGATTTTGCATGTTAAGTGAGAGCCCTTTTGAAACCTGATGTGCTGCACAATCTGACCCTGCAATCAGACGCAGGTTACCTTTAACAGAAGGTTAATCACCAGCAATGATTAACATGACTCTTTCCATTTGGAGGATGTCCCTGAGCTCTCCTGTATGAACCTGGAGCAGCACTACGTTGGTCTGTTTATCAGGGGAGGAGGAAAAACACGTGGCGGGGGTACGCTTTTTTAGTTCAGTTCGAGTTTAATACTTTTAATAAAATTGCTTTTCTTCTACTTTAATTTGACCCTTTTTCCTGTAATTAGTTGAGTACTGAATGAGTTCATACAGTATATGCAGCAGTCTGAATAGAAAGTTGTATTAAGAATAGGATGCTTCCATTCATCCTCATATAATTGGGCTAATGGACCTGCAGTACTTTTACTTCTAACAGGAAGTTTTAACAGAGATAAATATGGGACACAATTTATGAGCATATTGAATTATTCCAGGATATTCTGTTTTTCTGATCCTCTGGCTGACCGCTCTTTATCTTATCCAACGTTCCAAGAAGTGCCAGAGTTTGGGGGCGGCGAGGGCAAACAGTTATGCAGTACCGTCCCTCATTTGTGAACCTCAGGTACTGGCCTCTTTTTTGTAAATCAGTCAGTCAGTNATGCAGTACCGTCCCTCATTTGTGAACCTCAGGTACTGGCCTCTTTTTTGTAAATCAGTCAGTCAGTATCTGTCTGTCTTGAAAAGGCGTTTATGAATGTAGGAATATGGCTGCATGACGATATTTCCTCTTATCGACATGCTAAATCTTGCGCTCAGCTTTATAAATCTTGCCCTGTGTACTTACATATTTTTTTTATTTTAAAGAATTATTTTTTTTTCCATAATAATGACTTTCTTTTCAGCAGCATTTGTTTTTTTGAATATCTTAACATGACATGACATGACAAGACAAGTGATACGATCATATATGACGTGTTGGCTAAAGTTAGAGCAGCGGGTACCTGGGAAATATGCGATAAAACTGAACTCTCGCATATTATGAAAGCACTCAGCGTACTGCTGTTTAGAAGAAGAAGAAAAAAAAACACGTAGAGCGTTTTGACTACAAATCAAAATTGGCTCTTGTGTTCAGACAGGAGCAAAATGAGACATCATAATAAAAAGCTGATATATGAGCCAGAAATACTCCCAGAAGACCTCAGCAAGCCCGACTTGAAGAGCCTTCTCCCTACTTATCTCCTCATTTATTCCCCAAGGACACACATTAGCTGGTGATGACAGAACTATGACAAAGGTAAATCGATCACTTAATCAGGCTTAATTTATGAATTGATGAGTCCTGATTAAAAAGCAACACACTCGTGGGTGTTTCTGACGGATCCATTTGACATCACAACAGGCAGAAGAGAAGAGGGAGTCCATTAGCCGACACACTCATCTGTGTTCCCCCAGGGCTCGTGTTGAGGTGTACAGTTTCTTATTTTAATTAGTCTCGCCATCTTTTCCACGGTGATGAGAACTTTATCAATCTTAATCAAATATAAGATGGATGATTCAGGATACAAGCATAAAATAGTTATAGTTTTATAAGCATGCTTATATATAATATGAAAAGCATTTTTACAAGCATAAAAAACTTAATAGAAATTGTGTTACCTGTGATGCATTATTCATCTGAAGTCATTTCGAATCTCTATAAGTTGATTTTAATAGCGTGCTGGAATGAGCTGAAACCAATGGCAGCCTGGAAGGTTGGAAAAACAATTCTAAAATGTATTGCTACAGCAGCATGTTTTGGGAAATGATAGTAATCTAACATGTACACGGGTTTTATATGTTGGGCTCAAACATGCAAAATCGCCGGTATCGTCCTTTAAATTCTTAATTTTGAGCTGCAGTATGTATTTTCTGCTTTTGCATAGGAAGTTGTATCGATGCTAACATGTCATAGCTTGAAATTCAGATGATGCTTTGGAACCTGCTGTCACAGATGTGTACGTGAGTCATGCACATCTGGACAATCTGGTGGATATATCAAAGATCATCCATGCGTGACCAACGTGTGAGAAATATTTTATAACATCATGTTTACTGACAGGTTTTATTAAATATGTCTTGTCTTGGAACTTTGAGTCACAAGAGGCAATCAATCAATCAATCAGTCTTTTTTATTTTTTGAATATTATTGTTGACAAGTTTCCCATACAAACACATTGCATACTCGACACGTATGATCCAGGTGTGCACATACACACCAACACACACTCTAGGGAAGGGGGCACTACCATAATCTTAAAAAATAACAATGAAGATTAACTAATTAATTAATTACGATTAATTCATCCCAATGACGTGACATAAGGACAGAACATGCCGTTATAGTGCACGTCCTCCACACGTGATGCTGACATGCAGTCCAAAAAAAAAAAAAAAAAAAANAAAAAAAAAAAAAAAAAAAGTCCATGTCTGTAATATAAATAGTCAAATTGAATCCAGGACCCCGAGATTTTTTCCCATTTATCCTGAAATTTTGAGTTATTTCAGAGAAGTTTCTCCAAATCAGTAACATACATGAATTCATGAAGCCAGTTAGGTGGAGTTGGTGTTTCCCTGTCTTTGAGAATTAGCTTTTTAGCTAATATCGCCATCAGCAGAGTGTGTGTGAGGAGAGTCAAAGTGTCCTCTGAACATCCAAAGATAAATACAGTCAGTATCTTTGACAAACTTGGTCTTCTTGTTATTTCAAATGGAAATGTTCCACAGTTTTCTTCCACACCCACTGGAGTCTTTATTCATGTGTGTCGCGTGATGAACCACCTGCTGGGAACCCTGACAGGTTAGCATCGCTCTGCAGTGCTCTGAAATCCTGCAGGAGAACCGAGTTAAATTAAGACAATGCGACAATGTTTTTATACTCCAAAGCCTAAAGTAGGTCACTAAGAGCTGGTTATAAAGATTTCTTCCTCTGAGACGTGATGAATTCAGACACTGAATGCAAACATGTCAGAACATAGTGGGAGTTTCATAAAAAAAAAAAAAAANAAAAAAAAAAAAAAACACGCTAACTAAATAAGCGGCGTGATAATTAAAGCTCGTTAATGTAAAGTTTCCCTTACATTAATCAGAGCACCGTGTCGTTGTAAGGTGTGTTACAGGTAAAAGCCAACGAAGACTGGTATGTTAAAGGACCATACCGCCATTTTGCATGTTTGAGCCTACTGTATTCAGTTTTCATACGTTACGTTACTGACTGATCCTGAGAGAATGTGAGAATGCTCAGCGCCACGAAAATCTATGTGAGATTGGATCAAAACTATATAAAGTGACCAATCAGCTGAGTGGATTTATCTATCAATTAGGTTGGCAAATACAGTTTAAAACGTCACCCAGATTTCATACTGATGAAAGAATTACATTTTCTTGATTTTTGTGTGACAGTGTGTTTCATGAATCGCTTCCCCTACATGTAAATGAGGAAATTTCAGCACAACCGCTAAAAAATGCCAGTAACGGGCGTTTATGAACCAGATAACATGGTTACGTAATGACATTTGCACATATTAACACGGTAAATCTCACCCAAAGTCTCGCCCAAAGTCTACAGGATAAACAGGATAAAGACAAATGCATGTTACAAGTGTCATAAGTCTCTGAGGAAATTCTGGCAATTTCTATCTGTGATTCAGGCCCCAGAAGCAACAAGATAAGACCGTCTGTCAGGCACAGTGACTGGTAAGTCGCTATTGATTGGCTGTCCTGGCATCAAATTCTGCACTTTAGAGTTCAGAAAGATCGCATTTTAGATAAACACCGTCAGCGACCGTATAGTGAGGGCCCACGCCGATAAAGAGGCGGGTGCGAGTAAAGACCTGCAGATGCTGCTGATCATGATCTTCACAGTGAAAACTATCTTTAAAGGACCACACTGGTGATCCTGCATGTTTGAGCCCAACATACACAACCAATTTTTATTTTAGTTTTCCTGTTACTTTTACAAAACTGCAAATGTTTTAAAATCAAATATTCAGGTAATACACACGCCTTAAAATTCACACTTCTGCACAACTGTGGAAGGCACGGTCATTTTAATATCTTGGTAAAAGCTGTCTTCTCCTGGGACTATATTTCCTGGCGGAGACATACATTGTCTTCCATGCAGCTCTGNAAGCTGTCTTCTCCTGGGACTATATTTCCTGGCGGAGACATACATTGTCTTCCATGCAGCTCTGTGCTGGATCATAAAAATAAAGTTACTTTGACAAAAAACCCTAATAGACATGATGTTCACTGTGATGGATTACATATCACAAGCGTGTTTCAAGTCTCTATAAGTAGATTTTCCTCATGTGCTGGTCAATGGCAGTCTGGAAGGTAGGAAAAAAAATCTCAAATTTACCACTAGCATAGTATATTTTGGGAAATGGTAACGTAACGTGTATATGAATTAAAATATATTGGGCTCAAACATGCATGATCGCTGGCAGGACTTTTCCTGGTGGGCCGCGGCCATCGGTGGGCCGGCTGGTGGCCTTTGCTGCACAATATAATATTAGTTAAAATTAAAATTAGGTTAAACTAAGCAAACATATTCTTTTCTTTCATAATTTTCTTGGTGCAGAGAAACAATGGACAATTACGGGACTTATTTGTCCCATTTCCGGCGTCATTGGTATTTTTGTCTGCCCCCCCAACCTCCGACCCCCACATCCATCCAGCCTGAGGGAAGAAAAAAACGTGCAGAGGAACTGGACTCGGAGGCCGCCAGAGAGTCTGCAGAGACAGATCCACTCTGCCATTTGTCATTAATGCAGCAGCCGGGTGCTGCAGTCAGGAGATGAACCACATAATTAATCACGTGGTAATTCCTCTGATGAAGGGTGATTAATCAACTCAACTGTGCCATTTCATTAAACCATCCGTTAGATTTGTATCCCAGTTTCTGTGCAACATAATGCAAATGAGTAGATAATACGTGGGGGTCAGTAACGGCATTTGAATGAGTTAAAAGGTCGAAGCATTTAAGCGTTATTTATTTATTTATTGGATAGGAACCGATACAGGAACATTGATCATTCACAGAGTAAACCAATGCCGCATGTCGTCGCATTTATTTAGCCGAGGCTAATTTGCAACGTTTGTCCCTAGATGAGCTTTTACACAAATACATAACCTACAATATAATACAACATTAAAATGCATATGAGGTAATATTAATAACTACATAAGTAAGCAAGGTAAAACCAAATACATAGCCTACAATACAATATATAAATACAATACAATACAATACAATTGCTTATAATTAACCAATGCACAGCAATAAAATCTGTTTCTGAGCAATTAATAAAATCCTTGGAGCAAAGAAGACACAAAAGACACCGGAGCACCCATGATTGCAATCTCAACCGCTCTTTCCTGTTATTCTTTTCAAATCCCATAATCTTTAAAAATCAAATGTTGAGGTGATACATCCACCTTAAAATTCAATGTTTGCCTTCTAACAGTTTTGCACGGTTGTAGAAAGCACGCTCATTTTAATTTACTGGTAAAAGCCGCCTTTTCCTGGGACTATATTTCCTGGCAGAGAAATACATCGTCTTACACGCAGTTTTGTGTTGGATTGCTTAAAGTTTCTTCAGCCTAAAACTTAACAGACATGTTGTTTGCTGTGATGGGTTACATATCTCATACATGTTTCAAGTCTCTCCAAGTTGATTTTAACAGTGTACCGCTAAAGTCATATAGTTTGGGGAATGTTATCAGTGCAGTTTCTATACATATTGTGCTCAAACATGCAAAGTCGCCGGTATTGTGCTTTACCAAAGGAATTAGGTGTTAAAATGCTTTGATTTCCTTTGGCATCATTGGAAAATAATGCGTCAAATTGGAATGACATTATGTTATAACTGAATTACTGCAACATCTCTATTAGATCTTTATAACTATGTAAGGACATATCAACCAACTTTCATATTCTAATTAACTCTGTCTAATCATACACATTGCAGCATGGAAATCCTACTCATCTGTCTATTCCACGTCACAGCAAGTGGGCTCGCTCAACTTCCATTCCTGTCCAGAATTGTCTTTATTATTAACTGTGTTCAGTTAAGAAAACTCGTAATCCATGAAGGGGTAATTTAAACAAAATCACGATAGAAGATTTACATTCTGCAAGAGCAGAAAACTCGCTGGGAGTTTATCTGGGTGTCATTATTTTTTTAATACTCGAGCATAAAGCGCAGCAGGAAGTCTCGACTCTGTTCACTATTTATTACATGGCCTCAGGAGAAGCCTCAGACTCCATCCTCCAGCTCCTACTTCTCTCCTTGCCTTCACACGGCATTAATATGTCACGCAGAACGGGGAAATAGTTAATAGAATCCAATTAGCTGGGAAGAATTTAACTCGCTAAGCTGGATTCTTAAAATACTCGAGCGAGACTGATTGAATGAAGCGTCGACTTAATCTTTCTTGAAATCGCCATGCGAACGCTGATCTGAGAGGAAGTCGCATCTTGAATGGAACGATTTTGCATTTCCAAAAAAAGAAGGTTGCTCTTCCTCCAGGATACTCAACGGGGCATGACAAAGACACTTTATACCTTTTGTTGTTGTTTTCTTTCATTCATTACTTATTTATTTTACTTGTTCACTTCTTCTGCTCTACTTACCCATAGATGGATTACTGCATGGGTAAATATTCAGGGCCCTGGAGCCAATAGGGGCCCTTGGTCTTAATATGTACTATTATCTTTTTTTTCTTTTTTAAGTGTAAAGCATTTTAGTTTTTGAAATATTGGACTAAATGTGATTTTGAAAATGTAGTATGATGAAGAAATTGTTTGAATGTTTTATAAATTAGCCGATTAGGCTCAATCATGTAATGACGTAATGACGTTGGCTAAAGGTCAAATGTCAGTTTCGCCGTCAACATGGAGAAACGTGCGCCTAGCAGGTCAGCAAAGTGTAAACTCGAAAAAGAAAAAGAAGCTAAAGATGACGCTTTGCTACAACAAGTACCCTCTGTTTCAACATTTTTCACTAAAAAACAGGTGGAAGGTGATGTCACTGTTAGCAGCGCTGCAGGTTATCCTCAGATGGCAGCAGAGGGAACACACAATGTGCATGCATTATTTGCATGTGTAGATAGGGGCCTGTGGCGAGTTTGTGTCCAGGGCGTGTGGTCATGCTAATCCATCCATGTACGTATTTATGTATGCGAATGTGCCTCTTTATGGGATATGTTTTTGATGCACAGGTTTTTTGGGTTTTTTTTGTACCCTTTTGTAAAACAATAAATAAAGTAGGAAAAAAAAGGTGTCTCTGAAAGCAGAACATTGCCGTGTTTGACGTTCACACACATCTATACATTCACACCCACAGCCACCCATTCTACCTACATGTTTATGGCTTTCGGCCGACTGCGGCTCATTTTGCAGCACTTAGCTGCCGGTGGCTGCAGGGATGAAAGTCTTGCTTGTCAGCGCTGACTGATGGCCGGCTCTTAGCCTCGTCCCAAAGGGCTTCTCCATGCAGCTTGTGGCTTGGAAGATACAGACAAATCTGAGGTGTGCCGATCGACCGGTCTGCCATCAACACCCGCTGGACCCTCCCGCCACTCCCCTTACTTCAATATCACCATTTACTGCGTAGTACTGCATTACCTTTACCTGGCAGCTGCACCGTGTCGTCAGTCTGCAGATTTAGATTTTGGATTTAAAGGACCGCTCTGGTGATAGTGCGTGTTTGAGCCCGATATTTGCAATCTGTACACACGTTACGTTACTTTACGTTACGTTACCATTCCCCAAAATATACAATTTTAGAAGTAAATTTTATAATTGTTTTTCCTACTTTCCAGACTGCCATTGTTTACAGTTCATTCCAGTACGCTATTAAAATCAACTTGTAGAGACTTGAAACCTGCTTGAGACATGTAATCCATCACAGCAAACATGATGGATATTAGTTTTTTTTTTTTTTTTTTTTNTTTTTTTTTTTTTTTTTTTGGCTGAAGTAACTTTATTTAACCGATCACACAGAGCTGCATGGAAGACGATGTATTTCTCCGCCAGGAAATATAGTCACAGTAGAAAACGGCTTTTACAGAGAAATGTACATGTTACCGGTTTACAGAAAGGTAATACCAGAGTACCTTCAGATTTGAAGGTATTTTCAATTTTTGGAACTTTGTTATTGATAGCCAGTTTGGAGGGACTATTGATATGTTTTGGAAGTGAATAATTTGGTTTTCTGAATTTTGAATTTGATTTTTAATATTCCTAAGTAAAGCGTTCACAGTTTATTTTACAGAGGTGTTGGTGTAACTTTTATTTATCCTTCATTGTATTTTGTGTTTAAGAGTTTACTTGTTGAATATTGAACTTAATAGAGAAAACCAGGACAGTAAAGAGTTAAATGAGTGGAATAAATGGAACCTCAGACAAATAAAAACTAGACAAAAATTATGGTAATTGGACTAGAGTTAAATGAGCTCAGGGCATGGTAAAGGTTTAAGCCAGGAGGTGCTACGTATGAATGGAACAGAGGACGGTCTGATCCAATCCCAAACAGACTAAGAATAATTGGAATAGACCTGAATGGAGAGAGAATCGGCAGCTGCATGGAGCGCCGCCAATGAGCAAGCGGTCTCTCTTTCAAAATATTCCTCACATCGGCTTAACATCTCCATTTTAACCTGCGTTCATATTCAGGCTCCCCACAAAGAGCGTGTTTTCTAACGTGATGTGTTTAGGGACAGTCTCCTCGGATGCACTTTGGGTATGAGATAAATTATGAGGTAGACACAAGACCTAAGGCCATACCATGGGACCAGACCTGATGGACCGAATGTAATCTGGACTCGGCCCGACTCAGCGCAGGTTAGATCTCGGTTTCAAGGAATCGAGTGGATCGTTCAAGACCTCTAGTGTGATATTTGACCACAAAATAATTCACAAAAAAGAAACACTTGCGATAGGACTCGCTTATAACTTTCTGTTTAATCGCAAATTTGCCAATATTTATTTTTCTGATATAAATTTGATCAATCATAAAGTAGAAACAGCCTTTATTTTAAATGACGTGCAGCATCAGAACTTGATTTTCACCTGCAGAGCGTGCTTTTGTTAAGGTCTGTCACAAGTAACGAGTGTTTTACTGAACTCCATATACAGTATATGTAGCCACTTAAATATTAAATTTTATTTTTATAGTGGATTTATCTATATAATTAGGTCATACAGTAGCTAGAACTGGCAGGCTCACTTATTAGATGCAAAATAAGGACACAATCATAACTGTGAACTGAATCCTTTAAAGCATTTAACTAGTCTAATTAACTGGAACAATTTACATTAAAATAATTTCTGCAAAAAGAGAAGTTATGCATTTATGGCAGTAAGGGCAGCACAAACTAAGCTAATAAATCCAGTAATTACAGATATTTTACACAGTCCTCCCATTTTTGATTCTGAATAAATGGACTATTTTAAGAGCACTCAACCAGTCTAATTGGACTCTTGAGCGACAATGAGCTTAATGTGTTCCTTGAACGCTGATTATCATTTCTATGAAACTCAGTCGGGTCTTTCAGGTTTCTGTCGAATTCAATGATTGTTCTTCAACAGTCCAGCGGATCGGCCAATTGAAGTGAGAGATTACCGAGTGCGTGTCATCTTAAAACAAAGCCGACAGCCCTGACTTCCCAGTGAAACTGTAATTACCAAACAATTACGCCGGCTGAGACTTGCATGCAGCGTCGACGTCGAATGTCAAAGTAGGAAGTGGCGTGATGTTGCTGAATAGTGAGCAGTCCTGCTCATTTCATGTTTACGGCAGTGGGCGCAATGAAACGGTGCGGAGAACAGAATGGAGGCATGCTGGTCACATCAAGTCTGTCCATCCATCCGGTTTGCATCACTTGTGCAGCTGGCTCCAGAGGACCAACGAGGATTACGTCCTGGTCGGGGAACAGGACCAGTTCTTTATCCCTGCCAAGATACCGGAGGGGTCCCATCCAGTCTACATGAGNGGAACAGGACCAGTTCTTTATCCCTGCCAAGATACCGGAGGGGTCCCATCCAGTCTACATGAGTTTTGTGGACTTGGAGAAGGTCCCTGTTGTCCCTCTTGACTTCCTGTAGAGCCTACAGTAGACGCTAAAGTCCAGCCTCCGGGCCACAATAATGGTGGCCCCTCAAAAGTCATTTAAATCCCAAATGAAATATGAGTAAATAAGTGATATTTAAAGAGCTTTATAGAATTGAAGAAAAAAAGCTGTTTTATTTGTGAATTAATAAATAGGAATTATTTTCATAAAGTTGGAAAACACAGCACACAGTGGCTGTTTTGGTTGCATGTCCATGTGTGTCTCTGCGCTCCATAAAAACGAGCTATCGATGCCAGACGCACCTTGTCGCGCTCACCTGGCCGTTAGCAACAAAAAAATGAGCACTTATAGCAAAAAGAGAAAAGTTGATTGTGAAAACAGGCAATTCAACACAAAACGGATACAGGGCTACACATTTACATTACATTTAGTAATCCTAAACCGCCATGTTTAATCTGCCAAGCAGCAGCTGTGGTTTGTCAGGCTGCTAACATCAAGCGCCGCTACGAGACAAAACATGCTAACTTTCATTTGGCATTTCCTCCCGGTAGCACAAGAATAGAAAAGCTAATGGCTTTGAAATCATGACTGACAGATACTGTAGTGATATACACACACACACACACACACACACACATATATATATATATATATATATTTTTTTTTTTTTTTTTTTTTTTACAACAGCCCCTGACAACTTCATTTTGCAAAATTGGTCCCTGGCCAAAATTATGCGGTAGGAATATGGCGTACTGAGGCTGTTGTTAAAGCCAACCCTGTATAACCATGAGCTATGCCCATATTCTTGAAATGAAGTCAAGCACGTTCTATCTATAAATGCCTGCATGCATGCACCCTAGACATGAAGTGGTGCAAAGCTACAAAGTGCTTCACTTCAACCCCAGACAACCTCAGGTTTGAAGGACCATACCGGCGACCTGCATGTCAGCAGCCAGGTTCAAAGGAAAATCTCCTCAAAAAAGGCTTTTACCTTAAAAAGGAAAGGCTTGATTTACACAAAAATTGATTTGGAAGCTAGTCTGAATTATACGTTTCGTTATACGTTTCTCGTTAACGAGAAACTACAGCGATTATTTTTCCTCCACCATGACAGCTCAGCACTTCCGTAGAATTACAATACAAAATATAAGGATTTTTTTTTTTTTTTTCNTTTTTTTTTTTTTTTTTTTTTTTGCAAGTTTGACCTGCTCTTGTAAAAACTATTGCAGCTTTGTGACTTAAAATGCACAAGACTGAAAGCTCAGGTTCTCATTACCTGCTCGCTCCTCTTTCTAATGGTGTTGAAATGGTGCCGATCCCTGCTTTCATCATTGCAACTGTTGTGGAACAGTTGCATGACTCTGTTCACAGATAATGGACCTGTTTGAAGACGACTTTGTTCTGGCTGCAAATTACATATGCATGCTGTAAGGAAGGGGAGCTAAGTCGAACGTATGAATGTTAATGAATCATAAGACCTGATGCAAGCTTTGACAGGTGCTGCTGGAATGGCTGCTGCCCTGCAGGTGTTGCCAAACCTAATGTTGAAACAACCTGGGAGAAGTCTTCATTATCTCAGCGTTTCTCCCCTCCAGGAGAACTATATTAAGATTCAATTATGATGATGGACTAAAGGAGCCTTTCAGAGTCTATCTTAATTGATCAATCAAGGCAAAGTGTCTTCGAAGAGGCTGCTGATCGGAGATAAATTTATTCATGTGACCCATTCCATGACCATTACCAGTCATCAAACCACTCCGTTATTCAAACCCATTTTCTTAGCAGGAAGATGAGCAAGTGCTGTGGCAGCTTGTGAAATATTTAGGTTTGAGGTTCCTTTAAAGGAGGGCAGGTACATATAAAGCTTCTCAGAGTGAAATTTTAGTCTTTGGTGCATCAAAATTTGAAGTATGGTGTAAATTTTCCTCTTTGAAATAAAAATACGTATTATGCAATAACGTTTGTAGGTTTTAATACTTGGTCTCAGCTTCTAAATTATTTAAGCATGCTAGAGAGCAATTCTAACTCAGAAAAGGATAATAATAATTTGCCTCCATTTTCTGACAAATTGGTGACTGTTACCTATTTCACTCTTTTTCTTCATTTCACCTTCAGACTTTTGTGCAGAATTGTAGAAGGCACAGTCATTTTAATTTCTCGGTAAAAGCCATTTTCTCCTGGGACTATATTTCCTGGCGGAAAAATACATTGTCTTCTGTGCAGGATTGGTGCAGGATCTGTTAAATAAAGTTACTTCAACAAAAAAAAAAAAAAAAAANAAAAAAAAAAAAAAAAAAGAGATGTTGGATGTTTTTCTGTTTGGTGCTGGAAGACGTGTTTTTACTCCACTAGACTGATGATAAACCTCCTGGACTCTCATAGTGGGTTCGTTGTATCATGGAAATCATTCTAGAAGCTCTGAGCTTCTGGTACAAGGACAGACCTTAAAGGACCATACCATCCATTTTTGCATGTTTGAGCCTAATATGTTCAGTTTTCATAATCATTTCCCAAAGCATACTACTGGAACCGTGAATTAAAAATGTTTTTCCTACCTTCCAGACCTGCATTGGTTTCAGTTCATTCTGCTATTAAACTCAACTTGTTGATACTTGAAACGTTCTTGGGATAGGTAATCCATCATCACCAACAAGACATGTATTCAGGTTTTTTAGAAGTTATGTAATTTTAGCGTTTAAGCTCAATAAAAAGCGTGGAGTGAATATATGCCTCCACCGGGGAATATAGTCCCAAAAGAAGACCTGTGTTTATGGAAAAATTGAAAGGACAGTGACTTCATAAGGGTGCGTAACTATTAGCAGGAGAAACATGGATTTTTAAGGTGGGTGTATTGCTTGAATATTTGATTTTGAAAGTTTAAGAGATTTGAAAAACTATCAGGAAAGCTGAAATATGGTTTTATCCTTTGGGAAATGATTGTCAGTAACATTACATGTATGAAAATTGAATATATTAGGCTCAAACATGCAAACTGGGTGGTATGGTCCTTTAAATGTTTTACAAAATCTGGAACCCTTCTTGGAGAGGTGGTCAGACATTGCAGAATGGCCTCCATGTTACCTGGTCAGGTGACATAGAGTAATGTGGGCTCAAAATTTGTCTTGTTCTGCAGTCATGCATTTCTTTTTGGCAGGGATATCATGAGAATTGAGGCTTGTTATGTATTTTCATGTGTTTTCTCTTTTTTTTTAAAAAAAAATAAGTGTGTGTTCTTGTTGAAAATTAATAGATTTTTGTTTTTCTTTTAATTACCTGTCGCATACCGCTATGTGCAGCCCTGGTTATAAGCCGATGTTCCCATTAACACTGTATGAACTATGAACTCTCATTTGAATTTTCATTTCAAAGTGAGGCTGTAGCACTGGAGATAAATTATTTACCATCATCAAATGCAGCATTAGTGTTTTCATTATTTGGGTTTGATGCTAAATATCCTGCCAGTCGCTGCAAAGAACAGTTCAATCTGCCATGTCGAGTCGTTCGTTTGGATGAATCAGCCAAAGCTCAAAGCTTTGTCCTCATTGTGCTTTTTAATTGCCTAAAACACATTATTCCTTAAACAAATATCTTTACGTTTCAGGCTTTGCTAACTCTGACTGCAACAGTAACAGCATAATTATTCTGGAGACTATCATAAACAAAGATGTGCAGGAAAAGTCGCCAAAGCTGTTATTAAACTATGTAAATGACAGTTTGGTTTCATCTATCTTAAAAGATGGCAGTGCATGGACAATAAAATGAAAATATCTGTCAATATTTTGAGCTTTCTTTTGTTGTCTTCACAGTGGATGATTAAATAGTTTGTTTTGGGTTTTTTTTTAAAATATATTATGAGTCCACCAGCCCAGCCTATTGCATTGTCTTTCCATGGCAATTTATTTTGCATGGAATAATTAAGCTTTACACCCCACGTTATTTACCTCAGGGAGTAAATTTACCCAAATTAACAAGTAACAAACCAGCCTGCTGCACATTGTAACCCTCCTCACTTGTTTGCAGCACTAAAAATCTATTGAAGACCTTTAATGGTATGCACTCAGTTTTATGCAAATATTTATTCAGCACAAATAGCTGTAATCTTTTTGGTGCTATCTGGGGATTCTTCAGGTCAGCGTTATTATGAGTTCATATCAGATGCTACTGAATCCGTTCCAAATGCCTTGATAACGCACTGAATCTAATTAGCAGCTTGAGCTAAAAAAAAAACAAACAACTTAAAAAAAAAACAAAACATATTGCTATTAATATTTCAGGAAGGNAGCTAAAAAAAAAACAAACAACTTAAAAAAAAAACAAAACATATTGCTATTAATATTTCAGGAAGGGAAGAAGTATTTAGTTCTGAGACAATTGTGTATATTTTTATCCTTACTTTATCCTACTTTTTCCTATCTTTAGCTTTGTATATTTTTGCACCGTGGACTGAGTCACAACAGAAAACACAGCTGTTTTAATTTCTCGGTAAAAGCCGTCTTCTCCTGGAACTATATTTCCTGGTGGAGAAATACATCACTCCATGTTGGATCAGTTAAATAGTTAGGTTTTCAGCAAGAAAACCTAATAGACATGTTGACTGCTGTGATGGATTATGTATCTTAAATGTGTTTCAAATCTCTACAAGTTGATTTTTATAGTGTATTGGATGAAACTAGAAACCAGTGGAAGCTAGGAAGAACAATTCCGAAATGTATTGCTGAAGGTAACATATTTTGTATACTATAGTTGTCAGTAATGTAATGTGTGTATGGATTGTATATATTTCATATGTATAATTTAATATATATTTTAATTTGGTATGGTACGGTATGGTCCTTTAAGAACTTTGAAATGATTAAACGTCTTTTCCTTTTCTCTTTGCTGACTTTTTTTTCTCAACTTCCTCTCGCCCAAAGCCTTTCAGCTTAAGCTTCAGCTGCTTTTATAGCACACCGTGGACGGAGGTGGATTTGGTCCGGTTATAATAGAGTCATTAAAGATTTGGCAGAATAGCTTTAATATTTTTTTTTTTTTTTTTTTTNTTTTTTTTTTTTTTTTTTTATGAACAGCAATATGTCATCTGCATTAAGGCTGATTTTATGTTGAGTCCTGGATATCTGAATTCCATTGGTATAGAAATTTTAATGAATGGCTATTCGATTAAAAACTATGCCCACAGGTGAGGTGTACAAAATATTAACCAAATTGATAAATGATTTCCCCAAAGCCAAATTTGTTTCATATGGCAAGTAGAAATGTCTAATTAACTGTACAGACTGAGATTATTAAGATTCTCTTTGTTGAAGGGTTGTACAGAGCGTGAAACTGAGTCATAACGAAACTCGTTTGATCAAGATGAATTACAAACGGAGCGATTTGTTCAGTTTGACGCTAAGGCCTTTTTGATGATTTTTCTGTCTGTGTTGATGTATAAAAGGAGGAAATAGATGAAAAACAGGAAGTCTTTATTGGAGTTACATATTATCGCAATATTTCTGTTAGCAAGAATTATATGACTAAAAGTGACAAAAATAAGCAATCATATATGAATAAAGGTTCGAAAGTAAATTTATGAACTTAAGAGAAGATGGATGGATGGATGGATGGATGGATGGATGGATGGATGGATGGAGGATGGATGGAACGGAGGAGAAGGAGAGGTTAGAAGGGAAGCTCCTTAAATAGACTTGAGGCAACATGACCCAGGTAGATAGAATCACCTGATGGTCCAACAAACGCTGCCTATTGGCTGCTGAGCCAGGAGGCTGAACCAATCACAGCAGGGAGAGTGGGTGGAGCATTATAATAGGTTGCCAGAGAAACATTGATTAATATTGTGTATTTCTTCAGGAGACTATGAGGACTCTCTTGCTGAGAGCTTATTTGTTATTTTTTCTTTATTTCGCTTAGAAAACTCCATTTTCCTAATTTTAAATTTATATTTACATTTATAATTTTAAACTCCATTTTTATAACTTTTTTAGAGCTGTATTTTTATTGTGCATTCCAAGCATTAATAATCAAATGGTACATTACTGGTGGATTTTTTTTTTTTTTCTTTTTGACCCAACATCAGTCTGAGTCATATAACTAGGAATAAATAATAAATAAAACATGATTATTTTTGAAATGAGTTATCTGTTTTTGCAAATGAACTCTACATTTGCTGAATTTGCCATTTCCTGCATTTGAACTTCTCATATATGAGTTTGTGTCAAAAACTGAATTTTCTTATATTTCATTTAGCTGAAGTTTTTATTATTTTTTTTATTTCTAAATGAGATCTGTAGCTGGATTTGTACAGCGTCTGCAGAGATCCGGATGCTGTACGGGCCGTCATGGTAAAAAAAACAGCTGAACCTGTAGGCAAATCTCTTCCGGGTCGCTTGAAATTCCAACGCTCACCTGTTGTCATGAACTATGAGTCATGGATAAAGATGCCTGCAATGATGCCTGCTGCTCCTTCACACTGAAAAGAAAAGGCTTTGGTTTGGGGATGTAATCAGTTCTGGACGCCTCCCAAGGGGCTGATATTCTGGGCACATCCGACTGGCAGAAGCCCACGGGGCAGACTCGGAATATGATGGAGGGATTATAAATCCCATCTGGCCTCTGGATATCTTGGGATGCTGCAGCCAGAATGAGGGAAATCTGGGCCACTTTGCTTCGCCTGCTGCCTCCTCGACCCCAGACCTGGATAAGCAGTGGGAAATGTATTGCATTTAGCTGCGTGTATTAGTGTCCTATAATTGTTCGATTTTGTGTTCCAGTTTGGCTTCTTGTTCTTTTCTCTCTGTGTTTCCCACAGTAAAGTGGCTGAAGTCTTTGGAGAATCAATTATCTCTGGAAAGGATGCCCGCTCTCTCAATATAACTCAAAGTTTGGAGAGAGATGCGTGAAAGGGCCCTCTATTGATATGTGAATTATTTATTGGGTTATGATCACTGATTGTAATTGGTTGATATCGTCTTTGGAGATAGATAATAGATGGTTTATGCTTTATGGTCAGTAGAAGAAGGAAAGGAGGAAAAATACAGGAAAGGAATCAGAAATAAAGGAGGACAGCAGGAAAGTCATGCTTATAATCTCGCTCTTTGTTTTCAAGGGTTCAAAGTTTATGCATATTTTGGGGGAAAGTTTGTTCTTGTATATGTAAATCCAGTTCAAGCATAATATAACTTTATGGAAGGTCATTGTTAGAAAAATGTGCCAAAATAGTTTTTTTTCAGACAGCTCCTTTACAAAGTGAAGCGACATCACAGCAGAGGTGCGAGAATATAAAAATGTTACGCTTCGTCCCTGTGACGGGGAATTCTGCCTCGCTGACTGTAAGGATCTTCAGTCTTCTGTCCTTGTCTTAAAGACGAATACAGCTTAAACCTTTTAGGGTTTTTTTTTTTTTTTNTTTTTTTTTTTTTTTTATGGTCACTTGGCATCAAAACCCTGCAGACCAAAAAGGTCAATGGATTTACAAACTTAATATAAAGATGCAGACATGTCCTTCCTGTACTTTAGCATCACATGACACGGGTTACATATGGCTGAGTTTCCTCTCCTCCTGTTGCCTCTGATGTATTGTTCAAGCTGCTGGTAAATAAGAAGTAGGTCAGAGGGCGTGGCAGCACCACATAGTATGGCAAAAGGTGCTAATCCCAGCAGAACAGAGGTTAAGGCAAGCAAGACGCCATCTGGAAACCGAAACCCACAGCGATGGCATACGGTCTGTCCATTCAGGCGAAGAAGAAGCTGAAAACCTGTATGAACGTGACGTGAAAACGACAGGTGAGACGATCTGCTTACTCATCCATCGGTGCAGAAATGATCCAGAATAAAAACCGTGGATTCGGCCTGACTGGCTGGTCTTCAACC